>PVHY01000754.1:74362-197623 GCA_004024945.1 Uropsilus gracilis | reverse complement strand
TTCCTTCCTTCCTTCCTTCCTTCCTTCCTTCCTTCCTTCCTTCCTTCCTTCCTTCCTTCCTTCCTTCCTTCCTTCCTTCCTTCTTTCTTTCTTTCTTTCTTTCTTTCTTTCTTTCTTCTTTCTTTTCAGTGAACAGATACAGAGTGGGAGGGACCTGGGCATCCCAAACTGATTCTTCCCTTGTTTTTTATCATCTTTTGGGATCCCCTGCCCTAGTTGACAACTCTTTGAGTGGACAATTTTAATGCAGCTGAAGGTGGGACTGCCCACAAGCAGCAACTTCTGACACAAGTTGGGAAAACTGCGACATGTTTGCAACGGCTCCTGCTGCATAGGCAGCAATGGGAAAATGCCAGTCTTGCCATGCAGACCATGCTGTGGGGTCCTAATTTATGTACACAATTTTTGTTTTGTAGCTTATAGTTTCAACTCTCTATAAATAGGTATTGATAGAACCTTTATACCTACATTATACTTTGTTTCATTTGATTATTTTTGGTGAGTGGCCTTTGTTTTAGGACTTTGGGACACTTCTTTTGGACACAGTCTGGGGTGAGATAGCTGGCCACTTGACTGCTTAAAAAAATCTTTGTTTCCCCTGTTTGTTAAATAAACCCCACTATTTTTCCCTGAGCCTGAATGGTCTTGTAGTTGTTCATGGGTAGAAACATATAATATAGACAGTAACTTGCCCTCTATTGGGCATTGCTCTTGAGGGCTATAGTACTTCTATAGCTCTGTTCCAAACCAACATTACTTCGAAGAAGAAATCTAAAATATATAGTTAAAGAAAGGTAGCAACGCAAGGTGATTTTATGTTTGCATCAAAAATTTAAATACTCTGAATTTGTTATCATAGAAAAAAATAAAACAAAGCATGTCCACTCCAAAGGCCCAATACTCTACCACAGGACTTCATTGGGGTCCCTTGTTCCTCTGTTCCCACGCTGCCACCCTCCCCTTCTGGTAGCCTCGGTTCTGCTGTCAGATGTCAAGGGTATATTTTTTATCTGGTTTTATGTGACCCTTTGTTTTTATTTTATATTCCGTGTATCAGTGAAGTTCTCCGGTATATGCCTTTCTACTTCTGCCTTATTTTGCTTGCCAGCATCCTCCCAGTTTCATCTACATGATTGATAGTAGCAAAAATTCACCTTTTACTTTTAATAGTTGAGTAGTATTCTGGAGTGTGTATGACATTTTTCTAATGCACTGTCCTGTCCTAATGAACACATATTTATATTTATATTCACACATATACACATGTATACATGTATGCATATGTATATATATACATATTTATACATGCATATCTATAAAATAGTGGTTTTACATTCTTGGGGTAGATGTCTAGGAGAGGAATCGCTGGGTCCTATGGTATATTAATTTGAATATTCTGAGAAACCTACATACTATTTTTCATGGGAAATGGACAAATTCCCATCAATAGTGTATGACACTTCATATTTTTTTCACATCTTTGCCAACACTTGTTGTTTTACATTGCTGTGATATGAACTATATTCCCATGTACGAGATGGTATTTCATTTTTTTTATTCCAAACTTAGCAAGCATGACTTATAAATTATAGACAAGAAGCTATACTTATACATGAATGTGTAAAATCACAACCATGGGTGAATAAAATGTGTATTTGATCATACCAATCTAAGGTAGTTATCTCAGAGAGTAGTTATGTGAACAGATAATGCATTTTTGTCAATATTTGCAGACTATGGTACGGATCACATTTGTGTAAAACTTTTAAGTGGACATGTTTTTTAGTTCACATAAGTATGTATATGTAGCGGTAAAACTGTTGGATATTGTTGCTGTATATCTGACCTATTGAGAAATTGTCATGCTTTCCAAAATGACTATCCTTGCTCTTGTATTTAATATAGATGTTACAGCCATAAATTTCTTTGTAACCACATATTTAATATACAGATATAACTTTTCCACATCCTCTCCAACACTATTGTCTGTCATTTGTATTATAGCTACTTAGTGAGTACAAAGGGTTACCCCATTGAGGCTGTGATTTCCATTGCTTTAACGGCAAATGACTGAGAAGTTTTTTATGTATTTGTTCTTTATTTGTACATATTCTTAAATAAAGTATAGAAAGGATACTTTGCCCATTGTTTAACTGGATTATTTGTCTTTATATTATTAAGATATGAGTAGTACTTTCAGTACTGACTTCTTAATAGGTCTATCGTTTGAAGACATTTTTAGATATTTTTCCTGAACAAATAATGATTCGTATTTCAAAGTTCGATCTCTAGTATCATCATTTTCTTCCTACTACATCCACAAATATGGGGTATCTTTACATTTAATTTCTTTTCATTTCTTATCACAATATTTTATAATTATCACTTGCTTTGTTAAATTTATTCCTAGCTTTTATTTTTGATGGCATAAATTGAACTATTTTATTAAAGTCATAATTGGGTTATACTTTGCCGGAGTATAGGAATAAACTAGATTTTTACATAGTTATTTTATATACTATGGTTTTCACAAATTCAGTTTTGAGTTCTAGTAGTTAGTTTTAGAGGCTGCCTTAGAATTTTTGTATATTCATTTACATAAAATGTATTTTATATTTTCATATAGTTTTCCATCTATATTCATGAAAGTTGTCTATATTTTTAACTTCTTGTCATGTTTTTACATGGATATAAGATGATAATACTGGTCTCACAGTAACCTGGAAAGTATTACTTCCTCTTCAGATATTGGAGAAGATTTCATAAATTTTGGTTTTATTTTTAAAAGAAAATCCTTCATAGAATTCATCACTAAGGACGTGTATGGTGACTCGTGCCTGTAAGCTTCAGCCTATGAAACGGCTGGGGCTAGGGATCGCGGTTCGAGTTTCACCTGGGACCTCATAGCGAGACTAGTTCCAAAAAACATAGCTGGGCGTGGTGGCGCGCCTGTAATCCCAGCTACCTGGGAAGCTGAGGCTGGGGATTGCTTGAGTCTGTGTAACCCTGGGCAACGAGAGCCTGCCGTTCCAAGGGCAAAAATAGTGAGACCTAGTCTCAAAAAAAAAAAAAAAAAAAAAAAAAAAAAAAAAAAAAAAAAAAAAAAAAAAAAAAAAAAAAAAAAAAAAAAAAAAAAAAAAAAATTCATCACTAAAGTGATCTAGTCTTTGCTTTTTATTCCTAATGGGAAGTTTTCTAATTATTAATTCCATCTGTAGGCTTTAATTGGATCTATTCAGATTTTCTCCTTCCACTTTGGTAAAAAGTCAATAGTTTGTACATTAGGAAGTTGTTGTTTCTTCTAAGTTTTCTAGTTTGGTAGCATATAGTCATAGCTTTTCTTTTTGATACTTTTCATTCTTATTTCATTCTTGATTTTATTAATTTGAGATATCTTTTATTCCTGCTCACTGTCAAAGTTTTTCGATTCCATTGACTTTCTAAAAGAAACCTACCTTCATTTTATTGATTTTGTCATTTTTCTTATTCTTAATTGTTATGCCCTTCTAATCTTTGTTGTTTAATTGACCTGCTTGCTTGTAGATTGAGATGAATTCTTCTTTTTCCAGAATCTTCAAGTAGAAGGTAGGTTTCCTTGGAGTTTCTTGTGGGCTTTCTTTTTTATATAATATAGATGCTATAGCCATACATTTCTTTGTAACTACATATTTAGTTGTGTATGTTGGTTTTGGTATTTCATATCCTCATTTTCATTCATCTCAAAATATTTTCTAACTTCTTTCTTGATTTCTTCCATGACCTATTGCTTATGTGGGATAAATGATTCAATTTTTACGTATTTGAAGACTTCCCACCTTTATATTACTGATTTCTAATTTAATTCCAAAATTATCAGAAATATACTCTGTATAATAAAACCAATTTTTAAAATTTGTTGAGTTTCATTTTATAGTGTAGTATTATGATCTGTCCTAGAACAATAATGTGTAGAATATACACTATGGTAGGTAGAATGTTCTGTAGACATGTTAGCTCTATTTGGTTTATAGTGTTATTCTAATCTTCCATTTTATTTTAGATTTTTCTGCATAATCTAGATTTTCAAACCATTATGTAAAGTGAGGTGTCAAAGTGTTCAGCTAGTCTTGTTGAATTTCCTACTTCTTTTGACTGGTATTACTTACAGCCACTTCTGCATTATTGTTCTACTGCTCACATGCTACATCTTTTTTTTTTTTTAATTTTCCTGTCAAACTATTTTTTTTTTCTTTAAATGGAAAATAATGCTTGTGTGGAGTTTCTCTATAATGAGAATTTCTAATTATATCATTTCTAAGTATATAGTTAGAATTTCTCACTCTTCCCTTCCCCATTGCTTTCCTCTTGCCAAGTCTGTCAGTCTCCTGCCTTTGGATATTTAGCCTACTAATTGTTAATGTTATTGGTGATATAGTTTGATTTACAGATGCCATTTTAATTTATGTTTTCTATATGTCTCATGTATTTCTGTTATGTTATCCCCCTGTCTTTAGTTCATCATTTTCTTTTATTAGAATTACACTGTTAATCTCATTCATATTTCTTTCTGCATAGTCATTTTTCTCTCGTACATTTAATGTTTTCTCTGTCTAAAGCATTCCAGAATTTTCTTATGACATGTCAGAGTATAGACATCTTTAAATTTTTCATCTTTAGACCTTGTTGAGCTTGGATATGTGGATAATTTTTCCATCAAAATTTGGGAAGTTTTCAGTTATTAATTTTTCAAACATTCTTTTATAATGTTATTATATTTTATATCATTATACATGTTCAATATTCTTCATTCATTTTTCTTTTCTTATGAGTGCATAATCTCTACTTACCTATCATTCAATTCACTGGTTTTCTTTTCTGTAATTCAATATAGTTTTTAGATTTTGTGGTATATGTTTCATTTCAGTTTGGGTATTTTTAAAGTACAGAACTTTTAATTAGTTCTTTGTCAGAATGCCTGTATTATTTAGAATCTCTTTGTTTAATGAGGTAGTCAACATACCTTCATTCTTTAAATATGATTTTCTTTTGTTCTTTGAACATCGAGTAGTTTCTTTGAAGTGTTTGACTGCAAAGTCTATCTGAACTACTTGCATGACAATTTCTAATTTCTGCTTTCCTTGTATAAGGTTTTCTTACTCTTGTTTCTCTGTTTAGCTAGTGATTTTTTGTTTACACTATACATTTAAGAAGCTGTATTATAGAAACACTGGATTCTGTTCCATAAACAATGTGGATTCTCTGATGTCACCCTTTAGAAACTGGGGCCTTAGTACAGGTATAATCATTCTGGGATGATAAAGATTTGGCAGGACTTTCTTTGACAGGTCCTATCCCTAATTTCCCAATTAATTCTGCATTAATAACTATAGATATGCAAATTTTGCTACTGTAAATTGTTTAACTAATATGAATATAATAATAACAAACAATAGAAAGAATTAAGAGATACAGAGGATTTTTTTTTTAATTTTGTTAGTAGATTAACTTCAGTCCTGTTGCAGGGATAATTTGGGGATCAGAATTTGAAGTTTGATTCAGTCACAACAGAAATATTCAAACATGTTTATTTTCCTTACCATCCCTGGCAAACTCTAATTTGTCTACATTTTAGCTTATTGCTCTTATAATGCTATCACTATATTCTCCATTGTTTTTGTCTGGATCTTCTCCACAGACGAGAATTTTGAAATTATCTATTTTTACAATCTGTCTCCCAGCCCAGAAAAAGAAAATTGTTGTACCAAAATTCTAGAACAAAGAAAGGGAAAGTGGCTTCTACCCTCAGAGTGACACCTTGACTTTAAGAGTGGAACACTAAGTGGTAGTGGTCAATAGTGGTCTTCCCAACTTGCCTCTCCTAGTATATAACCTTCACTCTTCTGGTGAGCTATGCTGAGGGTCATTAGTGTTCCAGTATTCTCTACTACATAGTGAAGTTTCTGCCCTGTAATTGTATAATGGTGGAAGAAGAAAGAAAATTCCATCCTTCTCAGTTGTATTGCTTGAAATTCACTGTCTATAACACTGGATGGGGGAAATGAAATGCTGTTGACCTAACCTTCCCACTGGGAAAACATAATTCTAGACTGAGAGTGAGGAGAAATGATGTCCTATGTTGTTGTTGGTCTACTCTAGTGTGTATGACTTTCATCAATCTGCACTGGGATGGGAAGGATTCTTAGTTCAAATACTATGGATTCATACGTTCTTAACACAACATAGTAGATTTTCTTATAAATGGTTTTCATTTGTTGTATGCCCTTAGACAATTTTCACAGACTTTATTTGGTTGTTATTGTTGCTTTTATAGTTTTTACTAGTTATGGCTCTTTTACTAGGAAGATGACCCAGAGAGAGCCTTACTTTTCTATCCTCAAAGTCAATTCTACTTTTCAATAACAAATTTTAGCAATGTACAAATAATCTTAATGCTATCCATTTTTAAAGAAATATACATTTTAGAAGCTATTGTCCAACCAGCCCTGCTTGTAACAGCAGGAAATGCTCTTATAATGTCTTTGATAAGCCTGCAACAAATAAAGGCAGAGATATATACTTACAAGCTTCCAGGTTCCCTGCATTTCAACCTGACCTGGGCTAACCATGGACCTTTTATCAGGACAACAGTTAAGACTTGAGTTGCTTTCTAAGGTCATTTTTTTTAAGAACATTTGAGTTTTTCCCATAATTATTTCCTAGAAACCATACTTAAGAAAAAGCTCTTCATTGTATGGAGACTCTATGCTGTCCCATATTGTAATTTCTTGTTTGCTTTTTGTTTTCCAATCCAAAAGTCTAAATTAGAAGATGATTCAGACTGTAGACATTTTATTTTTGAAGGCTGGCCTGATATAATTTATTTTTCACATTTTTGTATGCATATGTTTTTGCTCTGTTTTCAATTGAACCACCAAGAATTTTTTATGACAAATACTGATTTTTGAGCTAATGGGTGAATAACAAGATTTCAAAATTAAATTAACATAAATTTTGCAAAGTGTGTTGGTTTTTGTTTGTTTTAAAGTTAGAGTGCTTAAACTACTGTTTCTCAACCAAGGGTGATTTATATCCCCTCAAGGTGGTGTGTGATGATGTCTAGATTCATATTATTTTCACAGTGATACATATCTAAAAAATAGAGGAAAAGGGTGTTGTTAAATATTATACAATGCAGGAGAGATCACCCTTTAAGAAAATCAAAATTCCCATAATGCAAAGTTATAAAAGCTCAGTTTAGAGCAAATTAGCAGTTCTGATAAAATACAATCCCAAATTTTATTCTTTAGTGCTAAGGACTGCTAACCAATTCTCAATTTCTTTACCTTTGATATATCTTAGATATATATGCATTCTAGTTTCATTAATTTGTCGAAATATTCGGTTTCATTTTAGTCCCCAGGATGCTTTACCTTACCATCTCCAGGAGATGGTACAAATTAACAACCTCACTGTCATCTAACAAATCATACCAGTGATTTCCCTAGAGAAATAATAGTTGTCATGCATATGTGTTAACAAACACTCAGCAGGAAAGTGTAAATGCAAAATACTTCTAAACAAAAGCAATGATACTGTCAAAAGCCAGACTCCTGAGTTACATACCTGATTTCCCCATTTCTTTTATACCCAAACTGTCAATAAACATGTCTTTCTCTTCCTTCATAGCTTTCAAGTTATCTCCTGATGGCTTTTGTACCCTGTTATTTGTAACTCTGGGTAGTCGTTTCACACATGGAGAAAGAAAGTCACTGTGACCTTAAGGGCACTGCAGATACAGTGACTTGTGACTTCCTTTGCTGTCTTGGATCACTTACTTTGGGAAACTGACGAAAGTGTCTTCAGGACACACAAGTCACTTCATTCTTGGTGAGAAACAGAGACCTCCTGCCAACAGTTGGCACTAAAATGTAAAGCATCTAGTTGCGTATAAAAAGATTCTCCAGCTTTCTTTAAGTCCATGCTTAACCTTCTGGTCAATGTCATAGTTGCCTCTTATTTAAAAGGCTAACCCAGCAACAATCTAAAAGATCAGCTGCTCCCAGATTTTTCACTAAGAGAACTGTGTGAAATAATAAATGTTTGTTGTATCAAGCTACTACATTTGGGACTCATTTATTTGCAACAATGTATAACTTATACAATCCCTTTTCAGCATCTTTAAAAACTATAAATTGTTCTACATCCTCATTGCCAATGTGGTTCAGATCACATTTCTCTACTGTCAAAAAAAAGAAAAAAAAAATTGTGGAAAAGATCATTGTTGCTTGTCAAATTTCCTGCCCTATGAGCCTCAGTCAAGGTCTTTGGAATTCTCAAAGGTGAAAGTATCCATATAAAACAAGTGTTTTTCAGCAAAGTTACCTGAATTCAATTTTAATGGTATGCTTTTTTTTTCTCTTTAGTATTCCCTCACAAACATAGCATTTACATACACACACACAAATACAGGACAATCATTTATTTTCACCATGATAAGAAAAAATATATTTGGAAAGGCCCAGTTCAGTTTCTATTCCTTCATATTGTACCATATTGAGATGATATTGTATGGCAGTCAATTGGGAAAAAATACCCAGATTCCTAATCTTTTTTATTCTGTTCCCCACTATAGACGATTTGTCCTACTCTGCAAACTTTTCAATAGAAATGTTTTAGACCTTTGTTTTTCCCTAGGCATTCCTTTTATTGATTAAATTACCTTAGTGAAGAGAGTTCTTACCAATGCAAATAGAGGTAAATGTGACCAGCTCAACTGCTAGCAGCATCTTAGTCCTAAATGCAATTATGTGGATTAAAACTGATATCATCTACTTCCTGTTACTAGCAATCTCAAACCCAGCCTTCTGTCTAAGCAGAACTGCCCTTATGTTGGCACTTGTAGCACTAAATTGTAACTATATTTTTGTGTATATACCTTTTGCACTCCACTTTAACGTTCACGAGGAAAGGGACTGTGTCCTGTTTACCATTATATTTGTATTGCCTAATTCAATATTTAGCAAACACTACATGATTAGTACTTATATTGTTGCATGAATCAATAAACTAATTGATTATTCAATCAGGTGGATAGGACTAGTATGGCTGATTTTATTAAACATCTTAGTGTCTTCAAGTTATTTTTCATCTCTTTCATTTTTCAAAGGTTCTTATGTAGAGACTGATAAAGAATCAAGCCATTTGTTTCATTTTCAAATTGTTGCTCAGTGTCCTGGCTGCAAATCCTTACATATATCAGTCTTCTAATAATACTCAGTGGACTGCCATCAGAATCATATGATAACTCAGATTGCCTGATAAAATGAAGTCAGTGTGCATCTCACAGAACTAGCCTCATCCATGCCATGTCTGGAAACTGACATTATTCTAGCCTGGAACAATAATTTTTATTAACTTTTTGCAAAATAAATAGCAAAGGCATTTTCTCAAAGATCAGACTGCCATTACAAAGATCAAGAGAGTATAGGAACTAAAGCAGCACTTTGTGTTACAGATGCTGTTTGCAATGTACCTTCATTATGACCACATGATGATAGAAACTTCAGTCCTCCAATTCCCCATTTTTGGTCCTATGTTTCATGCCTTTGAGCAGGAAATAGGCATTCTATGTGCTCCAGGGTCTTAAATGTTAGCTAGAAGCTTTGAAAACAGGATGTCTATAGACATTTTTTTTTTTTAATTTCAACTAGTGACTCTGAGAAGTGAATTATCTGTGAGTTTTTCTAAGTAAATGATCCTGTTCTTCCTGTATTTCAAGGCAACAGAGTACCATGGTTACGGTTAAAACTATTGAGTTATCAATTAACATTCTGCTATCAATCTAATAAAGAGTTAATGGACTAATTGTCCATTTCCCTTTCATACTAAATTAAGTCTTTCTGTTTTCTTCAGTATTGGGGTTCTCTAGAGTCAGAATTATTTCAGATTATCATGATACCCATAATTCACTTCAGAAAAAAGAAAAAAGTCAATTTTACAATGTGTAGGAGATATTTATCCTGCTGAGGGAAAACTGAATGTATTACTGCTTTAAAAAATGCTACTTATCTAGCACTGCGTGTTTGGACATTGAATGCAGTTTTCTTTATAAATGAATGAATAAATTAATGAACAATAACCTAATTGTCTTTTGTCTTTAGATGGTTTACTCTTTACCCTATTATTGTATAATTGTTGCCATTTGAAAAATAAAAAAAAATTATAGTCAGATTATTATAAAGCATGAATTCACTTTCAGAATTTAGGCTTCTAAATCATTCTGTGAATTAGATATAAGGGGGGAAATGTTCTTCTGAATTTCAGTTCCTTTTATCCCCATAATCATTGATTTTGAAGGATAAATTAGTCATTAAATCAAGTCTACAATATTTCCTATTGTAGAAAGCCAAGCATGTCACTCTATCTCCTGAGCTTCAGTAATTTCATTTATAAAATAGATATGACTATGACTAATTTAAAGAATGTGATAGTTAAATGTGATTAAAATAAATAATGTGTTCCTGTAAATAGTTCAAAGTGTCTTTTATGCTGGTATTAATTTGTTAACTAATGCACACTAGTTTTTATCAATAATTTTTTAAGTACTCATACTTTAAGACATACTAATTCTGAAAATAATCTTTTTTTAAGGTTTTTTTATTTAACCTGATATATATTCCAAATATCATTTCAACATGTAGTCAATATAAAAATTATTAATAAGGTTTTTGCTTGTGTCTGAGTCTTTGCAACCTGGCACATGTCTTTTTTTTTAAACATATCTCAGTTTGAACTGGTCACATGTGGGTAGTAACTACCATATAGCTACCATATAGATCTAGGGCTTAATTCTGAGAGTGGTTCACAGACCAAGAATTTGACCATCACCCATGAATTTGGTAGAAACGCAGGACCTCAGGCACCTCCCTCAACTAATGAATCAGTGCATTTTACGTCTCTTTATAGTTCTTTCATAGAGAATGAAACTTTTAAAAAATGTTCCCTCTTAAATAAAGATCTACCTCAATTATGATAGATTTATGGATTTACCACTGTGTACAGCTTGCATGGCACACCTTGGCTTTGCTGATTGGCTCCATTCTGGGTTAGTGTCTTTTCTTTGGACCAGGGGAATTAGTGAAATGGATTTGGAACCTGCTGGGTAGGGTTCATCCTGTGCCCATCAATAGTGTGTTAGAGATTTTGTGTATATTTTCCATAAAGAGTGCTTTCTCCCCTGGTAGTTCAGCCAATAGTCCTTCCCACTCTGATAGATTCTATTTGTGACTTAAATTACCCCCATCCAAATGCTGGTTTCAGGTACTATGATCATCTCTGAAACCAACCCCATTATTTAGTCCAGTCTCTTAACAACAAGGAGAATTTTTGTGTAGAATTTTTCCTGTTAACACTTCCTGACTCATTTCTCATCACTGAGGTACTAAGTTTGACTGGTATAAGTCTCTTTAAAAACATCTTTCACATATTAGGTATAATTTCAAAAGATAAGACCTTTTCTATCTCACAACCCCTTACATAAATTTAATTGTCCATGCTAAAAAGGAAGACTTCTGATTGCTTTACTTCTCTAAAGCATGATGAAAAGGAGATGGACTTGAAGCCACATGGTTCTGGGATTCAAATTAGTTCTTATTTGTGTAACACACCTATATCCACATACTACACAAATACAAAATGCTGAGAATATTATTTTTAATAATTTGTTGTATGACCAGTGAGTTTAGGTAGTCAATCAAAAACATCTTAGGTATTTGCATCATATATTTTATAGTATTCAAAATTTCAATTTTCAAATACGTATTTTATATCATATATATTTTATAGCATATATTTTCAATTTTTTGAGGTAAGGAAAAATAATAAAACTATATTTTTGTTCTCAGAATTATAGAGAATGATGACATGGATTTGAAGTGCAGGAATTGTTTTAGCCATACTGCATACATAAGTGGGTTTTCAAATGACTGATGAAATCTAAATGCATATGGAGAGTTACCCTCTTGAGACTTTTGGCATTCTTATAGTGCTTACTTTTCATGACTATTGATTTGTCACAAGTTAGATACATTACTAGAGATCTTACCTACATATGATAATGACTTCTGATTTCTGTGGAGTTAAGACTCAGATAGCAATGGGATCAGTTGAGAGAGAGTAGCATTTCAGAAACTGAAGAGATTTATCATCTTGAGTGAAGTCTGGTCAAACTAAGGAATGCGGATTTCAACAGCGATTTATCAGAGACATCAATGAGTAGGCAGGTCCATACTGAGAAGAAGTCTTCTAAAAGGATAAGCAAGGTGCCAAATATTTTAGCCAGGTGGTTCAATTAAGAGTTAGCTCCTAAAACTGGGCAGGATGGCTCATGCCTGTAAGCTTCATCCTATGAAGGGGCTGGGGTTAGGGAATCACCATCCGAGTCCCGCTGGGGCAACACAGCGAGACCTAGTCAGAAAAAACTAGCTGGGCGTGGTGACGGGCACCTGTAATCCCAGCTACCCGGGAAACTGAGGCTGGGGATTGCTTGAGTCCGTGGTACCCCAGGCAACGTGAGCCTGTGGTTCCACGGGCAAAAATAGCGAGACCTAGTCTAAAAAAAAAAAAGTTAACTCCTGTTTTATATGGCTGGTTCAAAGAACAAGGACATCCATGGTGAGTTATCAGATTCAGTAAATCTTACAGAAAGCAGCAAGAATCGAACCATGGAGGATGATATTGGGCATTTCATGAGATTTTTATTAGAAATATATAATCAAATGAAATATTATATAACTACACAATAACATTCTACCATAATGCCAGAATATCCCTATGCAAATGAAGGCTTACAAATAAAGGTGTTAATGGTATATGTGTGTGTCTATTTCCTTATTTCCATGTAGTATAAACTTTATGTCAGAAACAATATGTATACTTTGCTCATGTCCTGAGGTGTCAGAAACAATATGTATACTTTGCTCATGTCCTGAGGTGAGAGGTACTTATAATTTTCTTTCTCTACAACTTAAATCTTCCTGCTCTCCTTTATAGGCCCAGATGGTAAATAGAATGGAAAATGTCTTTACCCCAGGTGAATAGAAGAAAAGAAGA
This sequence comes from Uropsilus gracilis, assembly GCA_004024945.1. Lineage (NCBI taxonomy): Eukaryota > Metazoa > Chordata > Mammalia > Eulipotyphla > Talpidae > Uropsilus > Uropsilus gracilis. The sequence continues at coordinate 184,534 of PVHY01000754.1, read as the reverse complement.
TGTACATAGAAGTAAAGATTTCTCTGTTTTTTATAAGCCTCATTCAGTAAGAGGAATGGACTTGTTAGGAAAGAACTAATAGGTTTCATTTTTATTCCTCATTTTCATTCTTTCTTCCCTGACCAGACTTTTCAAGGGGATTCATCTCAATAAACAAACTGTGACTCTATACTTATTTTCTAGAGATAACATAGAATCCAGTTTTCTCTGTTTGATAGATGTGTACTCACCTGTTGAACTTTTGCCTGAAAATCCAAAATCTGTTTTTATTTATTTGTTTATTTGTTTGTTTATTATTTATTTATTTGAGACTAGGTCTCGCTATTTTTGCCCATGGAACTACAGGCTCTCGTTGCCCAGGGTACCACAGATTCAAGCAATCCACAGCCTCAACTTCTCAGGTAGCTGGGATTACAGGTGTGTGCCACCACGCCCAGCTATTTTTTTGGAACTAGGTCTCACTATGGGCCCCAGGCAAGACTCGAACCCCAATCCCTAGCCCCGGTCGCTTCATAGGCTGAAGCTTACAGGCACAAGCTACCATGCCCGGCCCAAAATCTGTTTTTAAATGGAGTAGTAACATAAAAGCTAAGGGTGGTTTAAAATGTATTCAATATTTGATAAAAATATTTAATTTTATATAATTAATTTTGTAGACCTCACTCTAACTTCTCAAATGTCTCATCATATATCCTTTGGATGAATTTTACTTATTCACTTTCTAAATTTTACTTACTTCTACTCCTTTCAACTTCACCCAAAATAAATTTTCTAAAGTATGATAATTGTTTTACTCTGAAGAAAATTTCAGTTGTAGCACTTTGAGAACTGGAGAACAGTGGACTCCTTCATATTTATCCATTACCAACATGCATTATCTCTGGGAACCTCCCAGGGTAGTTCAGCTGACTCCAGTTAGTTCACACATCCAGCTTCATCAAAGTTTCAACATCCTGCACATCAGTAGAATAGATCCTGAGTCCCAAAAGGAACTAATCTCCTTCCGTAGTATTAACACCATGTCATTAATTTCATATTTGCTATGAATTGTTTTGTGTTCCACCAAATAGCTGCCTATTTTCTGTAGCATATGATGATACTGGCTCCAAACTATATAGCAAGCACTTTCTAATATAGTTCTTAGTCTTCTAAAGTAAATTCTGAACCATATTTCTTAATTCCTGTTCTGCTTGAATCCAGCATTTTGACTCTAAAAGAAAAAAGAAACCTCCCCTCATTCCTAATAACAGTTGCCTGTTGAAGCATGTTGAGTTGGGTTTATATTTTCTCTTTATTCCCTGTGGATCTCTTCTCATCTCATCAGAAAAAAAAAAAAAAAAAAAAAAAACTGGAGGGAAAAGTTACACCCCCAGTCTTTCTATAAGGAAACTCCTACATGCAGTCTTTGAAAAACAGGTTGATTATTCCCAAATTATTGTTTTGTTTTACTTTTTGAATGCACATATACTTTTTTTCATGTGTGTTGCTTTGGGGATTGCAAGGGGTGGGGGGGAAGAACTGATGGTTTCAAAGAATTTCTCTCCTAGTTCAGAAGAGATATATGCAGAAATGAGAGTATCATCTCTATGGAACTTTAAAAGGGATACATTTGAGTTGAACCTATTAATTCCTTAAGTTGTCATAGGAAAAAAAAAACTGTCAAATTATTTTTGACATTCTATACAGTTTACTTTTATAATTAGTGCTGCTATATTCAGTTTGCTGAATTAGGTCCATTTCTCAGTATTTTATTCTTACAGAACATGAGTGATTACAGTGGAAACCAGCTAGGAAGAAGAATTATAATTGGATAAAAAATTTAAAAGAGTGAATTAATTATTGGGAACTATAATTAATCAGGGTTATTCTTCTCAAGGTTAGCACTTTAAAATGTATTTTACAGGTAATATAAAATGCCTCACTTAGTTAAAACCTTTTATAATGATGATAATACACCTTATCACCGAGGCAGAAAGAAATCCCTTTAACATGAAATCCCTGTTTTGCTAATTTTGTTACCTTTGCTCTATCATCAATCCAATGGCCAGCCAGTAGAACAGAAGGCAAGGTAATTGCGTTTAGAGTATTAGTACTTGCTTATGGAAAGCTGGAGAGCTGCAGTTGTGAGCAACTCTGTTCCAGCCCTATGATACCTAAACAGCATATGTCAACTTTCTTCAGGTCTTCCCCTTATGTTACAGCCTTCCTGACTTATGTATGTTTAAGAGAGATGCTGAACTGGAGTACCCAGGTTATTCTAAACATTTCATTGACTAGATTAAATTTGTTATGGAGACTTGAACATACACCTAGATATAGATATACTACTTACGTATGGGGGAAGGTAGGGGTAATGTGGGCAATCCCCGTAACTTCCTCTCAGTTTTACTGTCTGCCCAAAACTGCTATAAAGAGGAAATCAGTCCTTATTGAAAAAAGGGGAAAAGTACTGCAACTGGGTGCAAACAGGGCACCCTAAAACTAAACATGGTGATAAGTACAAATTACAAGCGCTATAATACCATCCACGGGCAGTACCAGATACAGGTCACTATCTGTGATTTCTTCCACCCATGTTTACAATTGCAAAAGACCTCAGGTTTTAACAACCATGAGGTTTATTTGGCAAGAGAAAAACAGTTTAATGTTGCCACAAGTAACCAGCTACCTCATCTAATTAGTGTCCACCAGACAATCAGAGTGCCAGTCACCTGTCACCAGCATGCTGGACACAACAATGGTCAAAAGTGGTCACCAAGAGAGCACCACCAACAAACCAGGTCCCAGGCATTTGGTGCTCCCAAGAGGCAATTTCAGAGACAGAACCAGAGGCCCAGTCTCTGCAAAGGTTTCAGCTTTTCTTCAATGGCGGTTGACTACTAGATAAGGCTTCTGGTCCCCCCTGGTTGAGAGACCAGGAAAGAGGCCTTTTCCTCTCCTTCAGGGATGAAATAATTCTCTGAAACAGTTCTCTGAGGCTGGAGTGCAAGCTTTGGAGGCTGAAGTTCACCTTTCTTTGGAGACTGGAACCTCTGCTCTGCTCTCTTGACCCTGGCTTAAATTCACCCTGAGAGTGCCCCACTCTAATGTTTGACTGGACTGTTTTTCTCTCCCATGACTGATTGGACTACTTCAGTGAGAAGACCACAGCTGTTGCCAGCTCCTGCTTGGTATCTTAATGACCACACAAATCTCAGTGGACTCCAAGAAATAGGGCACTGTAAAACTAGAAACCACTTTGGCCAAAAGAAATTCAAGATTCTTCATTTTGATGGAAACAAAGGTGTCCCAAGGACAAAAACCATAGGTGGGGACAGGGGTGATTAATGAAGCTTAGACTAAACCTTCTTATGGAAGTTTCCAGTAACAGGAAATGGGGTTAGAAAAGCTGATCAACCAGGGCTTGGGACAGAGAGGATTATCAACTAGGGAAGACTAGGGTGATAATTACCATAGTAATTCTATCAAAGGGAATCATGATGACCAAATGGAGCTTCATGATCTGAAATATGCTACTATACAGTGACCTAAGAAATGAGGACCTCTACAAAGGGGTCTAGATAAACAACTGATGACTTACTCTGACTCAGTTCACTGGTACGCAGCCCAGTTTCTCATGCCTCCTACTACCACTAATTATAGCACACTTGGAACAATAGAACATGTAAAGTTCTTCATGACTTCCTAGTAGGGGTGCTCAGCCTTGGGCTATGAATCTGCTCAATACTAATTATTAGTACTACCAGTACTAATAAAGCTGCTTCTTTCCATGCCTGGTGTCTTTGAAGCCAGAGACCCAATATGGACCCAATTACTTTCATTGAGAAAGGAATGTGGGTATTGCTATCTCATGCATCTGAAAGACACCATCTGAGACTAGCCTGAGGCCAGATAAGGCCACTTCCCCTTTTTACTGTAAAGTGATTATCTGGGCAGACTTGGTGATTATGTTAATGAAGGTTCCTGAGATGGTGACTCCCAAAGCAGGCCCAGAGGGAAAAGGGAAGTACAGACCACCAAGGGTGTGGTTGTGAATTGGGAACAGAGAAAAGGATAAAAAAAGGAGAGGAAGGGGGGAAAAGGAGAGTTAGAGATATAGATACAATGTTGGAGAGGAGTGTGGGGAGCAGAGTGAAAGCAAGAGTCTGGAAATTGGCATCAGGTATGGGGGTTTTTGACCTCAGGAGAAGGCCCCAGGAGCTGAGTCCTTTGGAGCTTCCTTGCCTCCCCGGCACTTGGGTTCCTGAGAATGGAGAGCTATGTGAAGGCGAAGGAGAGGTGACCCTGGTGAAATGCAGAGCCACAGTGAAACTTGGATAGGCCTGCCTCGGAGAGACCCACCTGAGACCCCCCTTGTGTTGGTTAGATTCATCTGGTGCCAACTGGAGTGATCGGGAGACAAGGATCCTACCTGGTATTTTCGACCAAAAGTTCCCTAAGACTGAGGTAAACCCACAAAGCTCCTTAAGGAGCGGAAGTGGGGCTCTATTCTGTTTGGAACACCTGTGAGGGTCTGGAGTCTTTTAGGTTGTTTTTACCCTGTATTTGGAAATAAACCTCTTATCTATCCTGGTTGCTAAGGTTTGATATCCGAGCAGCTGCTGTGCACAGGGAGAAGAACCCATAGTAAAAAGGAATTTAAAATGGAGTGTCCCTACCCCCACATAATATCCTCATTTCCTTGGTGCCAACTTTCAAAAGGTGCCTTTGCTCTAACAAAGAGTAGTTCTTGCCCTTAAAACTTCTAGTCTGTATCAACCAGGTACCTCTGTCCTTTGTTCCCTTTCTTTAATAAACATATGATGATTGAGAATATCTGCTAAATTCTTTTACAAAGGGATCCAAGAACCCCACACACTGAACCCATTTCTGAACCCCAACAGTTGAAATATTTGTACAATTGAGACGGTTAGGGGGCTGTGGCCCCTAATACTGGTCTTGATGTATTAAAACAGCTCTTAGCATTGGTGGGTGGAGATGTGGAGAAGGGAAGTTAAGTCTTCTCTCAAGAAAAGAGGATTAAAGGATCAGGGATGGGACAGAGAAAAGGAGATGGAAAGAGATGGTAGAGAACAGGGAACTACTCCCTGGAAAGAGATGGTAGAGAACAGAACGGAAGAGGACAGAGAGGGGAATGGAGAAGTAAAGAGCAGAGAGTAGCAGCAGGGAGACTGGAGGCCTCAGAACTGCCACTGCCATGTGGGGCAGCAAGGAAGGAAGCCAAGCTTCCATTCCCATCCCTGGCCGGTGAGGAGCTCGGGGAAGCATGTTGGAGTAACTTGTGACCTATGTGAGCTGTCTTGGAAACACGGTGCTTTGAAAACTTGGTTTAATATTGAAACTGCAAAGCTTGGAAGTCTTCTGGAGAACTGAGGAGTGTTTACTATGTTGCTGTTTTCAATGTGAGATGTCTGAAGTGCTTGCTGTGTTGCTGTATCGAGTGAGTTTTGCTGATGTCGGGCCACTTTGGAGTTGGAGCTGAAAGAATGCTAGAGCTGTGCCTTTTGGAGAAGAATTGACGACACCATTCTGGTTTTCCTCGTTGGATTTGAATCTCCTGCTTTCTGAGAAGGATCGACGACACCATCTTGGCTTCTGGCTGGGAGGGAGTGGAGCTGTGCCTTTGAAGGAGCAGCGGGGGCACCGTCTTAACTCCTTTATCCAGCTTAAGGTGGGGCAGTCGCCATTTTATGGCTGCACATGGCAGCCATGTGCTCTTTGGACTAGAGAATGGACTATGTGGTAAGATTACTAAAGGTGTTCCCTTGTACCCCTCAGTGACTTTGTCTTTCAATAAGTAAATTTGTTTCTGTCTCCCTCTTAAGGTTTATGTGGTCTTGCTATTGCATGCGCAGGCTGGGAAGAACCTGGTGTGTGGCTGGCTTTAAAGGGCCAGCTGTTCCCCTTTCTAAGTTTTGTTATTTGTTTTGTCTGCTTTTCCCACCCGATTTCAAGACCACTTCTGGTATCTGGCTTCCTCTTAATTCTGAATTCTATGAGGTCTCTTTATCAACTTTTTTTAACTCAGTGATTCTGAGGTCTCCTTTAACAGGTAAACCCTTTAGTCAAACCAATAAAAGCCAAAGTTAATGAAGATGTGTAGGGTTCTTGCAAATTTATGCAGATTTTTTTTTTTAATTAAAGACATAAACTGCTTCATTGTCCCTAACCAAGATGATCCATTGATTCACTTTCAGTAGCTTTTCTCTCATGCCATTTTGGTAGGAAAATCTGGCATTTGACCAGAATCTACAAAGTTTTACTCACATTTTTTTAATGTTCATGAAAACATTTTTATGTTCATGTAACGTTTTAAAATTATTTGTGTTAACATGTTAACATGTTTCTGTGTGTGTGTGTTTTAAATCTATTTGTGTTAATCAGTAAAGAGATGCTCAAATTGATGTTTAGAAAACTAATAAGCCATTTCTGGACCATAGGATCTTAGCTGATTTTTTTAATAGTGATGTCTGTGTGTAGACATCTACATGATTTTGAATTTCAGAGAGAGACTACAGAAGAGGGATAATTATTGAAATACACTGCTAAGGGAAAAGTAGGTGAGACAGAAGGGCTATAACTACACAGAGGGTCCAAGGTTCTATTTATAGTCAGGTCAGAGTGACTAGTCTCGGGTGGGTCCTAACTGATTATCTGAATCTGCATAAAGGATCATCAGCCTAACAGAGCATCCCTTTTTCTCTTCAGCCTCCTGAACTTGCCTGCTAGACAAGCAATGGGGGCCTAGTTTTTAAGTTTAGTAATGTTAGCACAACAGAACTAAGATCACTGTAGTCACTTAAGGATCCAGCATAGTCATTTCAGCACCTTGAAAGCCACTGTGGAGTGAGATAGCGCTGGAGCTTTGGAGAGTTCTGTATAAGACAGGCAAAACTTAGTCATAAGTCATTTCATACTAACTCATAGACCAATCTTCATTGTAATTCCTTTCCAAATAATAGGGTCCCAAGAGGTGATTTTCCTGAAGTTGTTGAAAACTGGGAATATTTGTCAAGCAGCATAAATGTTTAGTTAGTTTCTATACATGGGTGGGGGAGGGGGGCTACCTGATTCAGATGTACAATTTTTCTATTCTTGCTGTTTTTCTCTTTCAAATTTCATCTATCCAAGTTGCTATGGGTTAGAACAGGGATAAGAAAAATCACCTTGAAAGGATTAAGAAAGGAAGAACCTAGTGACATCCTGGAATCAAAAGAAAGTGTACAAAATTGCATATACAATCCCTCTCTTGTACTGAAAGACTACTCTGTACCAGGCCCCTGGGGATGAAGACAGAGTGAGATACAATTTATTTCTCAAGGGTTTCATGACCAAGTTTATGCCTAGTAATTTCCAGTAATAATGTATCTGTTTTTGCCACATGCTGTCCACCTGAAATGGTTCGTTAGAGCAACAATACTACATAAATTCCTGCTGAAATAAAATAAAACAAATGTGCTTTTATTCTATTAGGAAACTTTTCAAACTTGTTTTGCTTAGTTATACTTACTAAAAATGATATAGCTTACATATTTATTAGGAATCTCCAGAGGAAACATTACAACTTCAATTCTCTAAAACTAGCTATTTTAAAGCAAGCTTCAATATGTCATAGCCAACTCTTTAATATTTTCCACACATAATTATGTTTTCTTCTTATAATAGATACATGTTTGTAATGAATTTTGATTTTTTTTTAAGGTAAATTAGCACTAAAACATCCAGAAATAGCTACTCTTAACTTTGGGGCACATAAGAATGCAGGTAGTTTTTTCTGCATTTGTGTGATTTTCTTGGTGGTTTTGTATTGTCATTTACATCTTACACACCAGATATAGTAAAATACATGATGCTACCTTAAAAAGTTTTTGAAAAGTCATGGCATTCTTTGTCACAATATCACACATAATTTTTAGTATCTGAATCATATGCAATTTTTGCTATAATTAATCATTTAGTATTGTTGAACATTTATGTTTTTCAAATACTGTAGCAGATGTAATCCATATTGGACTGAATGTCACTATAGCTACATCTTATACTCATTTTTATTTCCTCAGATAAATTCCCAGATATGAGATTCTTAAATCCAAATGTATGTATTGTAAAGGACTTATGATATTTCATTCAGATCTACTTTCCATATTATTAGCAGTGCATGCTGCCACCTGAAATGCCTAAAAGCCTTAGAAACTTTATATATTAATTAGGGAATTGTATGTGGTCATTAGTGAAATGGCTAAAAGTCTAGTGACAAGCAATAAAACCCTTAAAGATAGTCTCTCTGGAGATGTATGGCAACTCTGTGCTTATCAGTGGCCCACAGTCTGTTAATCTGTTCTACTCAAATTTATCTTACCCTCCACAATGTGATTACTGTGGCACCAGCCATTGTATCTCTATCCACACCAATGTGTCCGAATTTTATAAGGAGGAAAAAGCTGATATATAAAATTGTAAAAGCCTGCCACCTAAATGAGTTCAAAAAGCTGTCATTTTTAGAAGCCCCACTCCAATAGTTGAGGAAGTAGTGGGAAATTGATACTGAATAGGAAATTAGCAGTTGCTGTCTGAACATCATGCATGTACATTAAAATACATTCAAGCCTTAATATTTTAAATTGTAGGTTTTTTTTTTTTTTTTTTTTTTTTTTAGTTTACATTTTGATCAAGCTTTCCAAATGGTTTGTAACCATTTTTGGCAAATTTAAGAACAGGGTATTTGAAAGTGGGTGAAATGAGACTTTCTGACTTTACTTAACTGGATACAGCTATCTGCCTGCTTCTCTCTCAGAAGCAGGCTACAAGCAGTTCCTTTGCAATTACCTTTAACCTTAACTGGATACACTTATCTGCCTGCTTTTCTCTACAAAGCAGGCTACACACTCTTCATTAGCATTTTCACTAATCACCTTTACCATTGATAGGTAAAAACCAGCCAACTGCTCTCTGCTTTCAGCTCCAAGAACTGCAGAAAAGAAAAACTTTAAAACACAGTTTAAACTTTCCATTCGTGGGTTCTTACTACGATCCCCAGCCTTCTCAACCAAAATACCAAACCAATGTAAGACTATCAGTGCAGTGCAGACTAATTTATTTTTAACAAAGTGATTTCTAATTATCCTAATAATTACAAAAGAAACATGTAAGACTCAGAATACTTCAACATTGTCCAAAACCTTTCTCAGTATTGTCCAAAGTCCTTTCCCAGATTGCCCCCAAATCCTCAGTCTCTCAGTCCTAATCGTCTCACCAATGTCCAGACAGAGTCCATCTCCAGACGCTTGAAGACATGTTCCTTTGAATGCTCCTCGTTGTCTTCTCTTTGTCACCTTCAGGTACCAGAAACTCCATGGTGCCAAACCAGCAAAGTTCACTTTCTTCTCAGGCCTAACTTTTGCATGGCCTCTCGCAGACACAAGTTAAACTCAGCAAAACAAACTCCAACACGGAGTTCAAATATGCAAACTCCTTAACTGCATTCAGCACACATGCTGCCAGCCTGGGTCAGCCGAGGGTTGCAGGCCCTCGGTGGCCACATGGCCAAGCTCACATGGCTCACATCTTTATAAGATGGCCGATTCCCATTTCTCCATATTGGAATCCCAATCCAATTCAATCCTGAATCGAATTCTGAATAGAATCCTTCTCTTTGTTTGTACACCCTTTAAATACCCTGATTTCCCGCCTTCCAGGAAATCTGTTTCACCTTGACTATTTCACCTCTTTCTTCCTCCTGCATCCCCCTGAAGGGAAATTCCAGCTAAGGTCATTCCCCCATTTTAACATTACCTGTCCTTGAAATCTGCAATCTTAAACAGGAGGAGGGGGGCACACCCTATCATATTGATTAAATTCAGACCACAAGCACAGAATTATAGATACAAATTTGGTGTCCAATAACTTTATACCAAGGTATGCATTCAGGGTGTTATTGTAAATTCAAATGGTACATGTATAACTAGGTTAACTATCAAATGTTCCTTTATTTTCTCTACCAAAAATGAAGAGCAATTTGTCTATTTAGTAGTTCAAAAAAAGAGAGAGAGAATTTTTAGAGTATTTTGAAAAATCACACAGAAAAATGAACTGAAAGTCATGATTGAAAATGACAAATGATCTTTCAAATTACAAAGTCACTTGTGGCAGGTTCCCTAATAGTTTAATCTACTCTCCTAGAACTGCTTATTATACCTTTTAATAATAAAATATCCCTGAAGGTAATTATACCTTCCATTTGGTTTCTAAGAGCCTATCCCTGATACACCATACGTTAAACACAGTAAAAATAACCAAGCCATACAGTGAGTGTGGTCATGTTTTGTTTTCATTTTTGTTTTTTTCAAGAGTCAGTTTGGCATTGCAAAGTGGCTGGGCAATACTGAGATTCCCATCATGATAACATTGTTTCTATAGAAGAGTTGGCTCCACAACCAGAGAACACAGCAAGTTGCTCCTTGATAGAACACTGAGAGTTATGCCTGTTAAATCAGATGCCACCCTTAGACCTTGAATAAATTTTTGAATCCTTCTGAGTCTTAGCTTCTCTAAAGTACAATGTAGAGAAAGTCTGCTTTGAGGGCCTGGATTAGAATATGGGTGGTATTAGATAAAAATTAACTGTGCAAAAGGAGAATCATGTGTCACGCATTACTAGTTTTCCTAGAGATTAAGGACAAAAACAATGTTTTGTCAAGTACTGATTTATAATACTGATGCATTTCCAGAAGATCTCAAAACTTATCAGTTCTCTATCAGATGCAGCAATGCAAACAATTTACCTTATTTCACTGTTGGATGTTATTGAAACTTAAAATAAAAACCTACAAACAAGTTAGAAGGGCTTGTATAAAGTTTGATCTGTTAAAAACCACTAAAAGATAGAAATATATAGCAAATTGAGAATTTTCCTTGGCAGTTAAACTACCTTCATCTGAACTCAGAACTGGATAACTGTTTTCAGCAATAATTTTCAAGATTCTGCCCCTAATTTCAAATTGCAAAAGACTGTTGCTAATATCCAGATAGAGTGTGAAGCTCTTCCAGCAATAGTAAATGGGTTTACACTTTCAGCATCTGCTAGTCCCATCTCAAACCAGTTCCAGTAAGGAAAACACAGTCCACACGAGGCATTTCTACAGAAAAAAAATATATATATAAGAAACTAGTCATATAGAAGTTAGAGAATTAAATCAATACAAAAGAACTATAGAAGGAATTCAGAGTTAGCAACTGCAGGCTGTTGTTACCAACTCATGAGCCAAAGGAACAAACGTGATTGGGGTTATCAGATTTGAGGTGATTGGAGGCAGCCCTCCACAAAACTGAGACTCCAGAGGGGTAATCTGCATGGTTCTATTAGCTCAGAGTTTCATAGAGTTGAGAATTGGACCTAAAGGGAATAAATGGTGTTATCTCTATGGTACACAATGAAGTTGCTTTGGGGGGCCATGGAAGAAATTGGCAGCTTAGAATTAATTGCAACTCTAAGTTCAGGAATCACTTATTGGCAAAGTTTGGGACTATGCCCTTATTATTGTCATGAAGCAAGCAACAATATTTGCCTTCCTCTCTTCTTTCAGTTTCCCTTCATCCACACTCAAAACTATAGCAAAGTGTTTGAGAGCATGATTCCAGAATATTTTGTGGTTAAAATTAAGACAATAGAGAGAGATAAGAAGGACTTTAGAAGGATGAGAAGAAATGAGAAAGATGGATCTAAAATTATCTCAAAGCAGGACTCCTAAAGCCCAAAACCTTGTCAAATATGTAAGTTATCTTCTGGCAAGGAACCGTAAGGATGGTGTTAGGCAAATCCCAGAGAGCTAGGAAAGAAGATGCGATTCAGAATTCAAAATATATCAAATAATCCAACATGAAGCTAATATAGTGGCTGCCATTGCTTCTGTCAAGGACCAAGAGCAATCTCCCCATCTATCTCTTATCCAAATGTCTCTTCCAAGTGTTTTTCCACGTCTCTTCTACACGTCTCTTCCAATTCTCTTCTCCCACTTCTTCATTCCAACTCCCCTTATATATCCAACTTGCTTTTTCCCACTTGCCCCCCTTCAGGAAGCCTGAGTTTCATGAGAAGCCTGCTAAGAATTGTAATCCAAGGAGGCTGCATATAAGTGGAAACAGTGAAAATAGCACCAATTCAGTGCTTCTCATAACAGTATGAGAAAAATTCAGATTATAGTGCCCGGCAACTGAATATTATCTGCAACTTCCACATACCTGTTAAATAGACATATCAGGGAGAGGTTGGTGCCAGTCTTCAAGTCTTTTTAATAATGTGTAACCTTGGCTAAGTTCTTTAACATCTTGTACTTGTTACGTCATCTATAAAATGGAGTTGATAAAAAGTACATATCTCTTAGGGCTATTAATGTACATATTTATAAAGTACTTTAAATCATTTAGCTTTTGTTATATGTATCCATGTTATAGTGTACATTTAGAATATTTAATTTATTAATCTAGATGAGATGATACACAAAATATACCAGAGTATTATTTATATTGAAAAAATAGATAACTGTTATGGGAGCTTCAGTGTTCTGGGAAGATGCAAATATGTCAGAGTTCTTTTTACTTACTCTGTTGGCCTGGGAGTCTGCTCCATGAAGAAATTGAGCTATGCAGGTTTAGGTATTTACTGTTTGCAAGAACAGAAGCCTACTACATTGTAAGAATGGTGTGGAAAATGCCCGTATATATTCCACCATATGTCATGTTTTTATTTTATTTCATATATGCATTACCATAGATACGAGATTATCCAAATGGTAAACTTCTTTATGGTAGGGAAAATAAGATAAAATCATGAAATGGAAAGGATGAGGTTTATTAATAAAAAATAAACCATTAAAGTTCTATAGCAATTGTGCTGATCAGTGTTCATTAATTAATAAAATGTTAACACAATTAAAAATAATATCTAAATGTTAGTAAATGTCATAATGATTAATTATATCAATTATTTCCTACTTGTATTTTATAAAAAGCTTTTATTCCTACTGACATTTTGATAAAAGGAATCACTGGACTCCATGTTACTTAGAAGTAAGAAACATTGTAAAATTTTATATTAAAAAAGCATACACAACTAACAAGCAGCTTTCAAATTTTTGAAAAGCAATTGAATGGCAAGTAGACATTTTGGTCTAGCTTGTGTTGCCAGAGTAGAATCTTTTTCAAACACCCTTTGCTTTTGAATTGATTTTTTAAGTATGTCTGTGACTGACAAGGCTTTCATCTCTGCTCTCTCACACAAATGTACATTAAAAGTAAAAGTGAGCAGGCAAACAATGATTGTAATTTACTTTCAATCAAAGAGTTTTCTGGTTTAAACCATCCTAGATTTTTTTTTTTTTTTGCCACCTCTAATAAGATCTTCTCCAGGAGGAAGTTTCATACATCTAAACAGAGAAGCCTATGACAAATTATAGGATATTTAGGAAGTGTTTGCACAGGCTTGTATGAGAGATGTCATTCAGGTGCTCTGCTTTACTTCCTGAACATATGACCTTTGCACTGTTTTTTCTTACCTTTTCTTAGCCTCAGTTTCTATAACAATGTCATTAAGAAACTAATAGTGTCTATGATGTCAGTTTGGTAAAAGAATTCAGTGAAATAACATATATATCACTGAAAAATAATTGGCAACTTTCAGTAGCTGTATTATTTGGCAGGTTATCATGTGTGTGTTAAGAAAATTGCTAGGACTCCTGGAGATTTTGTTATAAAATATCTTTTACACAAAGATTTATCAATGGTATTTATTTTCTTTTAATCTTTAAAATGAGATTAAGTAATTTTTATATTCATTGATACTTCTCAAAAAATGTATATACACTCCTGATAATACTGATAATAACAATTAAATGTTAATTCTCTAACTTCCAAATCAAGAATCCTAGATCTAATATTTTTTAGTATTGGTATTATTTGAAGGTAACATTTTGTTCAAAATAATCATGCTAATAATAATATAAGACCTGCAGAATATGACAATCTTCCATATCTATTCTCCTATCATGTTTCCCTCTTATTTATGACAAGTATTCACTCACCCACCAATACAGTAATTTCATTGCACTATTTTCCCTTTTTTATCCCTTCAGTTTGCAATGCTTTTCTTATTTTAAAAAGTACATGTTATTGCTTTCTTCTAAATTTTATTCTGTAGAAAACACATGACACACACATACAAACATGAAAATAACTGCACGGTTTTTATAACCTTTACCCTCAGTTTACATTTCATGGTATCTTTCTCCTTTAAAACAGGGTTTCAGCCTTAACACTGTTGATATTTAGACAAGATAATTATTTGTTGGAAGGTTCAGCAAGTTGGAAACCAAAAAATTCTCTAAGTTACTCAAGAGGGAATATGAATTAATGATTTCTATTTTCCCTCAATCCTAGTTAGAATGACTGTAAGGATAACTCAGGGAGTCTAAAGAGTTTAGTGTACATTATAGACTGCTGCCTAGATCTGAATAGACTATAGAAGTATCCCTGCATCAGAGAAGAGGGCTACCTCTGGAACCTCAAATGCAAATCAAAAGAAACTGCATGGCAACCCAAGTTGGGAATATGGGTTTAGGAATACTTACCTAGAGAACTTCTGGCCAATAACTAGTGACAAGAGCAGAAAAAACCAGAAGGATATAGTCATAAGTAGAACTGAAGCTTAACAGATGCCATCATTCAAGTAAGAGAAGCTAGGAGACATGTCCCAGAAGCAAAAGGGAACATATATAAAGGGAGAAAAAAGGAATGAAATTTAAACCTTGGACATCTCCAGAGAAGAATCAACACATCATTACACAATGGCAGTCCTGAGAGGTGGCCTCTTTCTACATTCTCTGTCTCCTGTTTGAATGAACCACAAGGAGCCTACTGAGTGGGAAGATGAGCAAAAGCTGATGCAGAAAAAGAAGGAAAATAAAGAAGTCAACCATAATATGTACCTTCATTGATACAAAAGACAGCCAGAGTAAGGGAGAAGCTGGTGATATTAATTTCCACTGTTAGAAATTATTAATTTTGAATGATCTTCTGAGTTGATGCTCAATACTGCATGGAGTATACAGTGATTATCAAACGGAGATAATTTTTGTGACTGATATTGACTGAAGAATGGCACACTTGAGTCAGAGGAAGCAGCTAAACTGTGGAACTTGCTCAAGATTCCTTTTAGTTAAAGAAGAAGAAAAAAAAAGGTTGTATAAAAAGGATTTGAAGAAGCAATGAGGGGGAAAAATAAAGTTGTTTTCTGATTGCATTCTACAATTCCTGCTTGTTCAACATACAGTTACATATAAGTAAACACTGAGCAGCTTATTCAATGATAACCCAATTGACAGTTTTATATATAATGCTGTATCACTTTTATGTTGCTATAAATTACATAAAGCCTGCTCCTTCATCACTCAGACAAAAATGTTCTCAAGTCTCTTTCATCATAATGTAGGGAATTCCTGCTATATCACTGTGCAAGATTTATCAGTCTCTAGTTTAAAAGAAGATAAAAACTACATACACACAGAGAGACACACAAACAATTCAGAAATGCTTGTTTAGGTTTATACGTCTTCCCTAAACATAATAAAAATAATTGATTAAGGGAGAAATTGATGACTGATGTTATAACTCAATAGCTGGGCTTTGATTATAACATAAACCAATTGGATTTCTTCAACAGAAAAATTGCACTCAAATCAATCTTGCCTTATTGGTGTCCTTTATACTACATATGCAATTGCACAGCTTAGAAAAATGTCAGATTTCACAGCATGTATTGTTTCAAATGGATATTCAAGACAGAAAAAATTCTCTGAAGATGTAAAATTGAACTGATTATTTGGGTTGGAAGTATAGTTTGACTAAAGTTGAAAAGTACCTTTTTCAAAGGAAATAAATTGCTTGAGATAGAAATTCTGTATGTTGAACATCATAAATCTATATTATTGCAGACTTGAAGTTAGGAACTGGAAACATGGGTGGTATTATTATTTAATAGATTTGTTATTAGCCTTTAACTACAGAGATCAATTAGAGGAAAAGATAGGAGTGGAAGGGAAGGGGAGAAGAGAGAAAAATGGAGAGAGAGAGGGAAAGAATCTATCTAAAATGTAACTGAAGCATTCTTAGTTTGCCTTCAAGTATAGCTGGATCCAGGTGCTCAAATAAATCTTTTTTCTGTTCACTTCAAAGTTCATTCTTCATTCTTTGGTAACCTAGACAACTAGAGGTTTGTATTTTTTTTTTTTTTTAGCTTCACTTTCAAAGTAAGAGGACACTTTTTTCATGGTTTCCTTCTAAGATGGACCATAAGTACTTTGGCATGGGTTGTATGCTATTTTGAACATGTCACTGTGACTGAGTACATGCTATATAATGATCTTTTTGTTACATATGAAAATAATATACCTGCTGCTGTTTATAGTGCATAGGATCAGTCACCGACAAACTATGGGAATTAAAATTGTATGGAAAGGGGAGTCTTCAAGCAAAAACTGCTCTTATAAAATAAAGAAAAACCATGAACTAAGTGAGTAGAAACAATTTCCCTTAGAATGATTTATGTTATCTCTTAGTATTTAAACTCTGCATTGAAATAACCAATATTAATAGCACAAGTACTAATTCCAAGCCTTGTTAATATAAAGAGTGAGATCATAGATGTAGAATATATTCAAGGAAATACTGAATTAAGATTTTTTAAAATTTATTGTATATCAAATGTCTGCAAAAAAAAAAAAAAACTTTGTCTGTATGCTGTGACTCCTTAAGTGGAGGGTTGTTTGATTTTTGTTTCTTTTAAAATATATATATATATATATATATATATATACACACACACACATATATATATATATAATACAAGTTTAAAATAATTACATCCCATAATTTAGGTCTCAGGTATACAACATTGGAATTCAACATCAGTATATTGTATATACCATCTTTATATAGCAAAAGTCTAATTTCTATACACCACTATACAACTGAATATTTGTACCTGATTTTCCCACCCTACCTCTTCCCTTCTGGTGACCAATTTACATATCAACAATTAATACTATTTTGTTTTCTAGAACATAAGAAGTGCACTAAGATGATAATAATAGGGACAGTTGTTATGTTCCTCAACTATATAATAACTATGACATGAATAAATAAGAATGATATATTGAGATTTAATAAATTTCTGAATAGTCACAAAACAAATATTCTATAGAGAGTAAGAAGACCCTTTCTCTTTCTAAGATATCTTTTCTTAGTGCAATGAAAATATTATGAACTTGAAATATGAACAGATTTGTATTTGAGTTCCTGCTTTATTGTTAGGCATGTGAAATGCTACACAAGTGACTTAATCTCTCTGACCCATGAGGATCCATCTGTAAAAATAGTGATGATAACTAGTTTGTGTTTATTTTTTTTACTGAGGTGTATAGACAATGTTTTGTCCACAAGATGACTCACATAGTAGGCCCTCAACAAGTGGTAATTTTATTCATCTTTATTATTATGTAATTCTCAATACTCTCATAGGAGTTCTAGATAATGAAATGCTTTTAAAGAATAAAGGGAATGGCATAGTACTTGAATTGAGATGAGTAAGTCAAGTATTTTCAAAATGACCTTAGCTATATTTCAGAAATCTAGGCATATGAATCAGAGTTTATTCAGAGGAGCAGAGCCACTGTACATGAAATAGAAAAAAATAGAAAAAAAGCTTTTTTTTTTTTTTTCAGTAAAGAGAAAACTTATACAACTCTGAGATCTGTTGAAGAGAGCCGTGGAGGAAAAATGGATGTGAGAACAAGGTCTCTGTAACTGTGTCTGATGATTGTAGCTGCTTCTAGAGTGAACACTGGGAGTTATGAAACTCTAGTCGTTTCCACCAGATACCACATATATTTGAATATCTGACCTAAGACTTAGGGAAACTGAAGGAAGAGATCTGATAGAACAGAGGGGCCTCTGGTTGTAGCTGATGTCCCACATCAGATCCCCAGCTCTCTCTCTCCTTTGATATATCTATCAAATAGACAGACAGATGATAGATAGATAGATAGATAGATAGATAGATAGATAGATAGATAGATAGATAGATAGATAGATAGATAGATAGATAGATAGATAGATAGATAGATAGATAGATTAGATAGATTATAGGTAGATAGGTAGGTAGGTAGATAGACAGGTAGATGATAGATAGATAGATAGATAGATAGATAGATAGATAGATAGATAGATAGATAGATAGATAGATAGATAGATGATAGATAGATAGATAGATAGATAGATAGATAGATAGATAGATAGATGATAGATAGGTAAGTAGGTAAGTAGATAGATAGAGAGAGAGAGAGAGAGAGAGAGAGAGAGAGAGATTCCTACACTTAGCATTGACTTTCAATGAAAGAACAATGGTTACTGCTTCCATTCTACCTTCTAAATTCTGTGCAAATTATTCTATTGTCCAGCACTGACTCTGAGTGATACTGGAAGGGAATCTGAGAAAGACAGCTCCAGATTGGTTATACCGGCACCATACAAAGCCACCACACCAAGTAACAACTCAGAACCCAATATTATTACTGTTGTTGCTGTTACTGTTGCTACTACTACAATTACCACTGCTACTGTAACAACTATCATAAAGTGGCCATTTCTGCTTCCACTAATGAGAAGGGAGGAACTATTTGAAGTGTCTTTGTCCTAATTATTTTTATTTTAATTTTTAAATAGTTTCAACCTCATGAAAATATTAGGAAAACTGTTACAAACAGCTCCATTATATCCTTTACACAGATTCCTCATCTGTGTAAATGTGCATATTATCATTCACACATATACATTTTCATACTTAATACATTTTTACCCTTCCATAACCAACATGGGAGTTCCTTTATTATCGAAATTCTTCTCTGTGTATTTCTTGAGAATAATGACTTCCCCTTATATCACTATATTATGACCATCAAAATTAGGTAACTAATCTTCCAAATATTAAATGACACCCACTTATAACGATGTCCTTTATGGTCAAAAAATAAATTAAATCAACATTTATAATAGCCAAGATATAAAAACAACATAAATTACCCAAAATGGAGGAATAGATGAAAATTTGTGATATATTTATACAATGGGCTATTATTCAGCAATCAAAAAGGCAAACTCATGTCATTTGTGGCAAAATGGATGGAGCTAGAAGGAATTATGTTGGCTATAATTAATCACAGGGAAAGAAAGAAATAACAGATGGCCTCACTTGGATATGGAATATAGAGAAACAAAACAGGAGATCAAGAAAGTCAAAACTAGCAAGCAATAATAGAACTAAAACATATAGCAATGAAGGGGGGTGAAGGGGGGCAAACCTGGGGAGGGAGACCATAAGGAAATATGGTGATGTTTCACTGTTGATAGAGTAGTAGGAGAACTATGGGGTTTCTAATGATCTAAGAAAAAATAAATATCAATAAAAGTAAAATAATATCATTCTGGTGAAAGATGGCATGTTGGATTTGAATATCATATATCTTTAGTCTTCTTTATTCTGGACCAGTTCTTTTAAGTTGCCTTTGTATTTGATGACACTGGCATTTTTGAAAATTACATAAAGGGCATATTTTTATTCCATCCCTCCATTTGAGTTGTTTGACTTTTTCTCAACATTAAATTGAGGAATTGGGCAGGAAGAATAACAAGTGATTCTTTCTAGAGTATCTGGATGTCTGCCTTTTCTCATTTTTAGCATAAATTTCTGTTCTTTATTTCTACTTGTTCCTTCATTATGAAATTTGTGTTTCTTTTTAGAATAGGATTGACTTTTTTTTAAAGCAAAGAGTCAAAGAATTAACATTGTTGACTTTGTAGGATGATTCTCTCTCTTTCAGGTCAAACTTCAGTTATAATCTAAGATATAAGCCAGGACAGTACCTACAAAATGTGACTAAGCTCCAGTAAAATATCACATCCAGCCATTAAAATTTAAATTCCATGCAGTTTTCATGTGTCATGAAATGCTCTTCTTGTTTTGATATATTTTTACCCTTTTAAAATGTAAAAACAACAATTTGTTTATGAGTGATGCAAAAGCAGGTGACAGGCCATAGTTAGCATAGAGTGGCTATGGATCAGCAGGTACTATCATTCAAACTCTTTTTCCTCATCACAGCTTCTCCATAGAGATCTCAGTGATAAAGGCCATCTTTCAATCTTCTTTTGCAATTGCATGTTCTGAAGTCTGTGGAGGGAAAGCCAACTTGTTTAACTTACATTTCTAGAAACCAACTTCTTTATTACTTCATACTGTGTCCAAATTCTCTTCTTACATGTGAGTGTTGTAGTCAGAACTAATTTTCATCTATTGCACATTATACAATACTATTAGTCTGATTAATTAATGCATAATACATCCTGGAGACTAATTTGTTTACTCCTAGTGGACTCATTAAGACTTGCTGTATGAATGTGGGATTAGTTTTAAAAAGGGAATCACCTTAGAATGATTGACTCTCATGTCTTTTTTAAGAAGAAAAAAATTTAACAAATGAAAATGAAGTAATCTATATCCCTCTCTTTAACCATAAAAGAGCATTAAAGGATTTCTAATGCTATGTGCATCTAACTTGACTTCCTAGAGTGATATTATAGAGTTGCATGATTTTCTTTTAAAAAATGATCATAGAAAAAGCCAATTAAAGCAGTGTGCTAATATTTTCCTCCATAGGTGAATAGAGCAATGAGGACTTGCATCTCTGCTTTAATTCTGCATGCCAGTGCATATTTTAAGTTTAGTATCTTGCCACCCATATTAAAGTTATTGCCCCTAATGCAAGAATGAAATAGCTTCTAGTAAACAAAACTGCTTTTAGGTGAACCCCAACTGGTGACATTTTCAAAGGTGGAAGAACACTTTTCTTGATGATATATTTTGGTATTGTGTTCTACCTTTTAGGAACTTTTTAACTTTCTAAGATGGCAAGGTGGGTGTAATACATTCTAGTCATTCTCTATTTCTTCTCCTAATGCAATATCTTTGGCTGAGTACTTAGATAACCTAACAAAGCATTCATTCAAAACTGTAGAGCTGCAAAGATACTTGCCCCTGTCCTGCACAATATTTCTCCAAATGTTCTTTTGTCATCTAATGCTTCTTCCAAGGTCTTGCTTGTTCTTCAAAAAGAGATTAAATCAACTTACCAGTAGGGATTTCCGTTGTAGATGTGTGTAAAGGGTTATTTTAGCAAAAACAGGTTTTGTAATTAGAAATATTGGTGCTGTAGGTATAGTATAGGACTGAATATGCAGATACTTCCCCTTCCTTTGCAAAATCTCTGTAGAAGGCTTGAGGCAGATCTTCTCAGCTTAATTTGCTGTAGAACAAGGATATTGTGTTTTTGTTGCTTATGCAATGTCAGGGATCAACCAGGAAAGGAAAGTGAAAGTGTGATGTTTATAGAATTGTCGCTATTGCCTTGCATGGTATTTCAAACATGTGGAATAAACAGTTTGTGATAAAGTCTTTCTAGGCCAAGGTTACTGGAGATCCTTCAGTGGAGATAGTTAACTATTGAATAGGAATCCAACTTTCCTATGCAAGGTTTCAATGCAATCAGTCAGCAGATCTAGGGTTGAGAAGGTGACCTCCATAGATAGGCTGGCCTTAGGCAAAATTGTTAAGTAGGCAAGGTTCCTGATTCCCTTTGTCATTTCACGGGAATGCCCTCAGGCATTTACCTGCCTCCCAAAAGTTAGTCCATTCCTACTTCATCAGGCAATATTCCTAGTTTTACACTTGATCTTAGTCAAAAGGCTGTATTCCTAGTTTTAGCTCTCAAAATTTACCTGGTCTATATCCTATTCCCACCCACCACCAAATCCCCCAGGATCTATATAATTGTGCTGTTATTTAAATGAAATCACTTTAATAATTTTATAAGTGATTATAGTTTTCTATCCCACTTTGCCACATCCCATATCCTGTCCTTCATTCACTTTACATATGTGCATTTTATAGGAGGCTATAGAACTTTCAAGTCTTCACATAAAGAGGCTACTCTAATAGCAAATATTTTGGATATTGTAGCAAAGAGTGAAGAAAATATGTGGGAGATTTGAAAAAAGCAAAATTCACATTTTTTTTAGACATCTAATTGACTTTATTAAATGAATCATGTATCTTCCATGCTCTGTCTAGATACTGCACTGGCTTACACAAAAGGGATACTTATAGACAGAAAATGGGTAGGAGCATATTAAAGCCAAGGAAAAGATGATTTGATTCAAGTAAAACCATCTTCCCTCAGGGGCAGGGGTATGTATGTGTTGGAGTTGGGAAAGGGATTCTTATGCAGATTTCCTCACCAAAATTGACCTGGGAACTGTCCCTTAATTGCTTTAAGATTACACTATGAGGCAAAATTGAAATTGCAATGAGATTAAGTATTAGTCTGGTGGGAGGGGAGGTAGGGAGGGGTCCTGGTCTTTGTTTTTGTTCTTATTAGGTTCCAAGTCACTCTTTCACAACATTTCCTAAGGAGATAGCTCTGGTGAGGAATCAATGCCTTTTCTAATAGTCTAAGCTTTCATTTGCCCAAAAGGTTAACAAATATTAAACTGATTTTTTAGAATGAATGTTTTTCAGGTCTCCTTGACTCTTTGCAAATCAAAAACCAGTAAAGGTGCAGAAAAGGTGGAAAACAAAACAAATAAAAAAAACAGCTTAGAAAAGGCACAATTAGGAGAAGGGAGTAGCAAGAAGTTTAGAGAGGGAAAAAGTTACAGCTGCATTTAGCCTAAAGAAACTGTTTCTAAAAGCAAGAAAGGGTAAGAATGTAAGGGGGTTGTGGCTCCTTGTATTGGTGTTGATGTATTAAAATAGCTATTGTTAGCATAGGTGGGTGGAGATTTGGAGAAGGGAAATTAAGCCTTCTCTCAAGAAAAGAGGATTAAAGGATCAGGGAAGGGACACAGAATAAAAGACAAGGGGAAGAAGAGAGAAGGAAAGGAAAGGGAGAGAGAACAGAACAGAAAAGAACAGTAGAGAAGAGAACAGTAGAGAAAAGAATGGGTGAGGACAGAGAGGAGAATAGAGAAGTAGAAGAGAGGAGCAGCAGGGAGGTTGGAGGCCTCAGAGCTGCCACTGCCATGTGAGGGCAGCAAGGGAGGGAAGGAAGCCAAGCTGTGAGCTTCCATTTCCAGCCCTGGCTGGTGAGGAGCCTAGGGAAGCATGTTGGAGAAACCTGTGAGCTCTGTGAGGTGTCTTGGAAACATGGTACTTGAAAACTTTGTTTAATTTTGAAACTGTGAAGCTTGGAAGTCTTCTGGAAAACTGAGGAGAGTTTGCAGTGTTGCCATTTTCAACGAGAAATGTCTGAAACACTTGATGTGTGGCTGTATTGAGTGAGTTTTGCTGATGCCGGGCCACTTTGGAGTTGGAGCTGAAAGAATGCTGAAGCTGTGCCTTTTGGAGAAGAATTGATGACGCCATCCTTGTTTTCCTCGTTGGATTTGAGTCTCCTGCTTTTGGAGAAGGATCAATGATGCCATCTTGGCTTTTTCTGGCTTGGAGGGAGTGTAGCTGTGACTTCTGAAGAAGTGGCAATGCCATCTTAACTCCTTCGTCTAGCTTAAGGTGGGGCAGTTGCCATTTTGTGGACACACATGGCTGCTGAAGCCATGTACACTTTGGACTAGACAATGGACTGTGTGGTAAGATTACTAAAAGGGTTCCCTTATACCCCTCAGTTAGTCTTGTCTCATTTGTCATTTATTAAGTAAATTTGTTTTTGCCTCCCTCTTAAGTTTTATGTGGTCTTGCTACTACTGCATGTGCAGGCTTGGAAGAACCTGGTGTGTGGCTGACTTTGAAGGGCCAGCTTCTCCCCTTTGCAAGTTTGGTTATTCATTTTGTCTGTTTTCTCACTCGATTTCAAGAATAGGTTTTTGTTGTTCTAGTGATTGTTTAGACTTCAACTTTCCTAATAAACAATAGACCAAATGCACAGAACTTCAGAACTTGAAGGGACCCTCAAAACGACTAGTCCAAGCCACAAATTTTAGAGTTGAGGGACTTAAATATATAACATAAAACTGATTAATTGAAACTCAAGATCAAGAGTTATTGAATATAATATGTGGGGTATCAAAAGGAAGTTTCAACTTCAAAACAGAACAGTACATTTCTGAGATGCAGAAAATTTAAGGTAGGATATACTTTATATCTATATTATATATATATAATATATATATATACATACACACATATATGCACTTACATACCAAATACAAGTTGTATGACCTGGGATAAAGAACAGTATTTTGCTAAACCAAGTTTGTAGCCTCTAAATATCAGACTATTAGTATTTATAAAAAACATATAATCTTTGTATTATACTTACCTGTAAATTTCAGACTATTCAAAATTTTAAAAACCAGATGTAATCTTTGTGCTACAACACTTTTGTTTTTGTTAATGTTATTATTTGAGAAGCCAAGGTCCTCTTAAAATTGGGTAAGAAACCCATTAAAACAGAGTACTTAATTAAGTTTACAAATGGAAGCAGATGGCTCTTTAAATCTAGCCACTCATCAGGTTTGTTCCACCCCACATGAGCAGTAGCAGGACCACACTAACCTTAAAAAGGGGCAAGAATGGATTTACTCATTAAAAGACAAAATAAACAAAAATCACCGAGCATACAGTGGACCTCCTTTGATTATCTTACCAAACAGTTCAATCTAGTCCAAAAGAAAAAAAAACAAAACAAAACTGCATATGGGTCCTTAGTCATATGTGTCCAAAAAATGGTGGCTTTAAGTCAGATGAAGAAATCAAAATGGTGTTGTAAATCCCCCTTCAAAAGTGGAGATTCAAATCCAATGAAGAACCAAGATGGTGCCATGATCCTCCTCCAAATGACACAGCTCCAATGTTCGTTCAGCTTTAACTCTAAAGTGGCCTGAAACCAGGAAAACTCACTTGATGCAACAGCAGCAACCACTTCAGATGCCTCTCGATGAAAACAGCAACACAACAAGTTCTTTTTAGGTTTCTAGACAATTCCCAAACTTCACAGTTTCAAAGTTAAAGCAAGTCTCCAAGTAATACTTTTCCAAGTCAGTTTACACAAGTCACAAGTTTCTTCATCATGCTTTCCTGGGTTCCTCATTGGCCCAAGCTGGGGATAGAAGTCCACAGTGTGGCTTTCTTCTCTGCCTTGCTGATGCACATGGCAGTGGCAGCTCTGAGACCTCCAGCCTCCCTGGTGCTCTCCCTCTTCTGTCCCTCTCTTTCTCCTTCCCTCCTTAAATTCCCTCATTCCACTCCTTTTATGAGACTGCTTGACTTCCCTTCTCCAAGTCTCTGTCCACCAGGGAAGAATGACTGCTATCTTAATGCAGCACTACCATGCTGGGGGCCACAGCCCCCCAGTTTCACCACATCACCCCTATCACTCTGGCTACAGATGATAAATTTGATAGCCCTAGAGTGTAAAATTAAGTGAAAGTATGGAAATGAGGTCACTTTTTAAATTTCTATAGTCTGATTGCATGTATGTGTACTCCAGAGTTTTCTTGATGTGTTCTTGCTGAATTGTGAAACTTGGTTTACTAAATAAATAAAATTACCTAAATGATGTAAAAAGAAAATAATTTAAATTTTGCTCACAGAAATCTTAATTTCAATTCTAATTTCTATCCCTAAAAGGTAGATATTTCTGTTCTTGTTTCTCCTTCAGTATGCTTGCTTTTCATAAATATAACTAAGTGGTGTTTATATTTATATTTATCCTCACTTCTTAAGCATTTCATTTGATGCAACTTGGAGATTACTTTCTCTCAGGATATAAATTATATTCTTTATTCTTCTTTAAAACTGTGTAAGATCCTCTTGGTAGGAAGCAAAGCTGTAGTTCACCAAGTCAATAGCCTGCTGCTGAACATATATGAATTATACCCAACCTTTGTTATTTCAAATAATTTTGCTGTGATTAACCATTTATCTTGATATTTCATACCTGACATGATGGTATTTCTCTCTTACATGAAATCTCTGTAGTTAGATTGCTCAGACAAGGAGGCTAATGCTATGCAGTAATGCTCAGTGTTGTCAAATTCTACTCTACAGGAGTCATGGTATTTTGTAATCACTCAAACATCAGGAAAGAGGGTCTCTTTCTTGACACCACTGCCAATAGAGGACATCATACATTATAAAACTTTTGGATTTTTGCCAGCAGGTGAGAAACGACATCTCTGTATTTTAATTTGTTTTTATCTCGTGAATGAGACAGATCACTCTTTTCAAATAGTTGTGTCACTTTCTTAGCTTTCCTTGGAATTCTGTTCACATTTTTGCTTAACTTAGCGTAAGGATTTTAAAACCATTTTCTTCTTGGTTTTATAGGATCTTTTTATATGGTAGGAAAATAAATCATTTTTCTGTAATATGACTTTCAATTTTTTGTGTTAACAGGTGTTATTTTCCTTTGGTGAATAATTGCATCAGTTTTAACTTTTGTGGCTTCTGCATTTTGAGTGCTAAAACGACCATCTCCATTCCTTGATTATAAAGTAATTCATTTATGTTTTCATCTACTACCTGTAGTTTATCTATTACGTGTAGTGAATCTTGGATTCATGGGGTTATTCCACTATAAATCATGAGCTCTAGAACCAATTTCATCCTTGTGTAAATGACTATCAACTTATCCCACCGTTAATGATAAAAAATTTACTTCCCCCAGTGACTTGAGATGTCATTGTAAATATATATGTCTCCTTTTGTGGTTGGATTTGATTCTGAACTTTTCTGAAATGTTGTCATTTAACCATGTATGTGTGAATGCCTACATTTTTTAAAAATACCTTATAGACAGTTTCTCATTTGGTTCAATTTCTGATAGATCTGTTCCTCTGCTCCTACCTTGCCATTGTTCATCAGTTTTACAGGTGTTTCTCCTAATCATTCTTATTTGCATTTTTATTTAGTAAGAATATTGCAATAAATTTGTCTACTTCTAGATAATAAGTTTTGATATATATGATAATTTTATTAAATTTACTAACTGGGAGATAATTGACATTTTTATGCTATAGAGGTACCCTATGAAAAGTATATGCTTTGATTGACCAGTCATCCAATTCTACTTTTGATTTTTTAAGAAATTTAAAATTTGTCTCTTTTTAGGGTTTGCTCCTTTTCACTGTTTTTATTTTTTGCTGGTTAATTTTTAAATTTTCTACTAGAAATAGAGTCTTTTCATGATCACTTCTAGTTCATTATTGTTTGAGGAGATAAATAACCTATTGATAGTTTAATTACATGCTCTGTATTTTACTTAATTCCCTTTGCATGTGATATTTTAAACACTTAGGGATTATTTAGGCATATTATGAGGTAGTGCAACCTATTTTTTCCAGTTTTATGTCTTTAATTATTTTCTCTTGTCTAGTTACACTGATAATGTTTTCAACAAAATATAAAATATGTGGTACAAAGTACAAAATGCAGAAAATGGCATTTTAGGTCTGTTCCAATTTTAGTGTAAAGGAATTTCCAGTTATTGTTTACCAATCAGATAGTATGATGGCTTTGGACTAACATATCTGTTGATCTGTTTATCTAGACAACTGATAGATAGGTTCACATAGAGAATTATAGATGCTCTGTTAATGAAGCATCTGCAAATTCCTCTCCTATAGAGTAATTTTAAGAATATATCTTTTCTGAGTTTATGTGAGTGTATTTCCTCAGATCAACTAACATGAATATGTGCTGGTGTGGGGGTATTTTCTCCTATGTACCTGCAAATTAAAGTTGATCTGCTATGATCAGTGATAACGGGTGATTTCTTTTATTTTTCTTGGTCAATATTCTGGGTCTTTTGAGAATTTAGAATTTAATTCTGGAACGATTACTGTTGGACATTATGTGGAATACATAATAGATTACTTTTTCTTAATATATTTGAAAATCTGTGTGATTTTTTAGTTCATTCTCTAGAGAGTAAACTTATGAAGTGATAAATCAGTCAGATCAATGTGCAAGAATATCTTGATGTTATCTTCCTCCCTTTGGTGATTACCAAACAACTTATATTTGCCTTTGAGATAGTTTCTACATTGCAGTATATCTAAAGTGTTTTCAAGTCAACATCCCAGTATGAACAGGTTACCTCTTCCAGGAAAAATCTCTGAATTCCTTAGTAGTTTTCTTTATCTCCTGTGTATTTATGGTTATTTTTTTAGTTTTTTTTTTTTTTAAATAGTTAACTTGCCTCTTGGAAAAACTCAGCAACTTTGTAAAAAGTCAGCAACATATTAATTCCTTTTTTATTAACAATTTGTATATTAAAGCTTACCATATAGAGATCTTTTTTCTATGTAATTATTAGTCTATCTCTTAATAAAGAAAAAAATAATTCTGTCTTCTTTAAAAGTATTTTGTAAATAAGCTCTTGAATAAATATTAAAGTAAAAGTCTTTAATGAATTCATATATTTCATGCAAAAATTATTAAATACTATAAAAATATTCCTCTACTGAAATGATTGCTATTTCAATCAATTATTAAATATTTAAAGCAATTATTTTTCATATTTTTGAATAAATTTTTGCCTTGTACAGATCATCAAAAAAGTGTATTTAAATTTCAGAACCACAGAATTACTGTCCTTACAAAGAACAATAGTGTTGAAATAGTACTAGAGAAATCAGTACTACTAGAACTTTGCTTTATTCTTACTGGCAGTCAGATTCTTTTTTCTTGAAAAAAAAAGGCATGTTTTTTCATTTCTTTAAGAAGTTACCCTCTTGTGACCCAACCTCTAAATAGCCACTGCAAAATGAGTGATCAATTCCCATCCTCAAAAAAAAAAAAAAAAAAGAAAAGAAAAGCTAGCACAGATTTTATAAGATTTCAAAGTGCATATTTTATTTCCTCCATAATGTGAATCAAAAAATTTTTGAGAATAAATTCTGTCTTGGAGAATTAATAGAAGTCATATATCATCTATTGTGTTGAACAAGAAAGAGTATCAATGAGAGAAAGTGTTACAGGGCAATCCCAAGGGGAAACAGGGGTGACCTGGGTTTGAGTCCTAACCCCATATTAAGAACTCAGGACAAGTCTCAAGAGCCTGAACACAGAGAAGAGTTAATGAATGTATAAGGAAATGAAGAGGGTGAATACAAAGATAAAATGGTCAACATGTCTTACCAGTAATACCATCTGAGTGACACTCTCAGTGCAGGCTGACAAAAGGAAACCAAAAAGAATGAAAGTCCATATGATTTGACTTTACACCAACCATGTCTGCGAATTCCACCCATAATTTTCAGCAACCCCTCCCCCCCTTTAGGAAATCAAGAGTCATGGCAGATTCATTGCATGATTAGAGTTGTAGTTCACAGCACCTGAGGTCTCTTTAGCATAGAGGTGTGGGTGAAGTTCATAAAACATCAGTATTTAGAGTTCATTTAGGACATACTATTTCTTTAGCAAAAGAAGAATATTTGTAGATGTAAGCCCACATGTAAACATTACCTAGTATTTTATTATTTATCAGTTGGGTACAGAAATCAAAATGTATTAGTTACCTGCTACTGACCTCCTCACATATTCCTGTTGTTTAATCCGCATTAAGTGCACTTTGGAAAAGACTTTAAATGTTTTCAGATTAATAAATGAGGAAAACCACAGGGATTAAAGTGATTTTGTCCAATGTGTCCCAGCTGGTGAGTCATGTTGAATGTGAGTGCTTATTTCCTGCCTATAATGAGTAACTTGATCTTCTAAACCATAATTTCTAAACTTCTGTGATATACGTAATACTGAAATGAATTTAAAGTTGTTATAGACCATTTATAGAATAGTTTTTCTCTCTTCAAATTGGATTTAACTCTACTTAATTTGCTAACTTTGCCTTGTTCTAAGACAATATCCAAACTCAATGTGACAGATTAGCTGTGTTTTTTTCTCCTATATGTAATAATATTTGCATAATTTAAATTTGTGTTGTTTTCATCTTTGCCCTACCTAAAATATTGGCATTTATTTTATGCTTATCACCTTTTCAGAAACACTCTACTAGAAAGAAAGATCCTGACAGGAAGATGTATTTCTCCTTAGTCCATTTTCAGGAAGCTGATCTTTCTCTGGTACTGGGCCACCAGCATCCCTTGGGCTTTTCCTCCTCTGCAGAAACTATTAAGCAGAATAAAGTAGAAGCAGGAATATAAGTAATTTAGTAGAACCTCAAGAGAGTAGAGTTTCAAAGGTGAAACTTACAAAGATGGAATAAAACAAGCCTCTGGCTGCAGCTAACTCAACTGTGGACAATACTTGAGGTGCTGACAGGAGAAGAACTAACCTATGGTTTCCCTGAAGCAAAAAGAAACTTGCAGACCTTGCACTTCTTTCCCAGGGTTAAGTGAGTAAGATGGCAGAAAGATTTCATGGTTTGCTCTGAAAGGGGTAAACCTGAAACAGGGTCATCTTAACTTTGAGCATTCCATAGATTGTAATGATACAATCATCAAAGGAAGGAAAAAAATAAGCTTAAAAAAAGGAATGGATTTAATTTGATTTAAATCAATTTAAGCTTTGACCACTTCATTTCTATGAAGTTTATTCAGTCCTTTAAATTAATTGAACTTTTACATATTATTTAAGGTTTCCATAAAAAATCCAGTAAAAAGGGATAAATATTTCTCCAAAGTAAACATACAGATGGCCAAAAGGAACAAGAAAAGATGCTGAGCATCTTTACCCCTTCCTATTAAGGAAATGTATATCAAAACCATAATGGATGTTACCTTTTACTGAAAATAGCTTTTGTTAAACAGACAAGAAAGGACATGTGTGAGTGAGGATGCAGAGCCTTCACACATTTTTAAACGGAAATATAAATTGGTGCAGCCATTATGGAAAACAGTATGAAGCTACCTCAAAAAAAATTAGTCAAGAGATATGATACAGCTGTCACTAGGTATTGATACAAATACTACAGAAACAGTAACTTGAGAGATAAGACCACTCCCATGTTACTGCAGCATTGTTCTCAGTAACTGAGAGTTGAAAATTCTAGAAGCAAGCTCTATATCCATTGACAGATTAGCAGATAATGAAGATGTGACAAATGTATACGATGGAATGCTATTTAGCTATAAAACATGATAAAATATTACATTTGTAAAGACATGGTTGGACTTAGAGGACATTGTGTGTTAAATAAAATCAGAGAAAGATGAACAGCCTGTACATATTACATTTTAAAAGGACAGTTAGATTAGGAAAAGGAGAAAGAAAAAAAGATCTGTATATTCACAGTTGGGTAGGGAAAACTGTTACATTACATATTTTCACTAATGTGGTAGATAAAGAAACAAAACAAATAACACAAAAACAAATAAAAAAATGAAAATACTTAGACTTACAAGAAGAATAATAGTTACCAAAGGGAAAGAAAAGCAAGGGTGGACAAATTAGTTATGAATTAGGGATGGAGTAAATTGTATTTATAAGGTGATAGATAAAAATTTGACTTTTTTTTTTCATGTAACATCCTTTAAAGGTAACCTTGGATTTTGGGTGCTCCCTGCTCTACCATCCTCATTGCCTCAGAGCCCTTAGGATGTTTGTTGATACCCAGTATTTTTTGAAAGTGCTTTAAATTGTCAAATTGTTTGTCAGTTGTTTGTCAAACAGTATGAATGTTTAACATTTATTATTGCAACCACTTTTAATGATGAATGTTATAAATTTATATATACTTGTTGACATAAAAAGTCTATGTATTTGAAATCTGTATAATACTATAAATGTTACTTCAATTTAAGAAAAGAAAGAAAATAGATAAGTATTGATGAAATTCTACATTTCCTATATTTGTCACTTCTGTTTTCACATTCTGAAAATTATGCCATTATTTTGATGACATTTTTATATATAACTATATATTTATACATTTGTGTACATGTATACACATATATGCATACTTCTATATTTTACATTTAGATGATGTTAGGGGTTGAATATGATGTGTGTACCTCTAAAATTCATGTATTGAAACCCTAACCTCCCCCCATCATATTTAGTACTGGGGTACTAAGGAGATAATTAAGTTTAGGTGAGATCATGAAGGTGGGATCCCTGTGATAAGATTAGTGTCCAATGGAGAAGAAGAAGAGACACCCAGTTTCCCAATTCCTTCATGTGAGAAATCGCTGTATAGTGACAATCTGCAAACTAGGGAGACAACTGAATATACCAGTACCTTAATCTTAAACACTCCAACTTCCAGACCTATGAGAAATAAATATCTGCTTTTTAAGCCTTTCAGTCTATGGTATTCTGTATTAGCAGTCCAAACTGACTCACTTGGGAAAGAAGGGGCTTGGAAAATTATTGATTGGGAGAATAAGACCTGGTACAGACTAATATTCTGTTAAGAGAGATAACAAAAAGATAGCCATCTTTAAAAGGAGCTGTCCACCTGAGTGGTTGGGGATATAGTAGTGTGACAAGTCAAGGGCAGAGAAACCTGCATGATTTAAGATGAGGAAGTTTCTAGGGTCTCCTGATAGCTCCTGTACAAAGTTGAGATACAAGAGAATATGAGATAGAATATGATGTGATAGTAAACTATGTGGACTCTATATTCAAAAAGGTTCTTCATTCAGTAGGTTTGGAACCTTGGAGAGTTAAGTTAATCTCCATTATCCTCAATTTTCTCATTCTCAAAATGCAGAGAATTAAAACCCCTATTTCAGTGGGTTCTTTCTGCAAAGTATGGTAATACATTTAGAGTATCTGTGTTAGCTCTTTATAACAAGTGCATTTTAGATAATCTTTCATATAGAAATATTATTCCCAACATGTTTGAGCTACACAACCATCAAGAGAAAGTTGCCTCACCTACCTGTAACAGATATTGCTGGTTAATTTTTCGGTTGGTGATGAGAGATTTGAATTTATTAATTTCCCATTGTTTTCAAGGACTGGCATTTTTGTCTGTAGCTATCCTGATTAGAGGTATTGTAAAAGTTTGAAACCAGTTTGGATCTTGAACATCATATTTTATATCTATCTGGGCCATCATCATCAGATACTACAATAATAAATCTCAGCCACAGACCAAAATGTTCCATCCTTATGTAAGGTTTCATGAAGAATCATGACACACTCTTTTATGTTATTGTTGTTCTCTGGTAGGTGCAGTGATGAAAAAGAAGGTGGAGGTTATATTTATAAATATTGTATATTTATATATATTTTATAAATATAGCTATATTTATAACTTAGAAGCTATAAGTTGCCTCCCCCATCAAATTAATATCTACACAGAACCTCAGAATATGATCTTCTTTGGATATAGTGTCTTTGAATATGTATTTAAGATGTATATAAGTTTAGGGTAGATCCTAAATCCATCAACTGAAGCCTTTATAAGAAAAAGAGACATAAAGAGACCCACAAATTCAAAAAAGTCAAAAACATGGAGAAGAAAGCAATAGAGCTGACAGTTGGAGGGGTATATAAAAAAGCAAAGCAATAACAAACATTCTCATGAGACATCACAAGTTAAAAGAGGTGGGGGAACATTCTTATCTAGAAACTTCTGAGGCAATGTTACCCTCTGACACTTTGGGTTAGGACTTCTGACTTCTAAAACTATGAGAGACTATGTGTTTTTATAACTAACTAAACTTGTGGTAACTTGTTATAGGAGCTCTAGGAAACAAGCTTAACCCCTTTCCCACTGGCTGTGCATTTTATGATACAGAATAGGATATAGATCTAAAAATTAAGAGTTAAATATAGTCAGGATAGATTTATTATCTAGGTCTTGTGACTTCCTGTGAGTTGCTGATTCTTGAATACCTATTAAATACCTTTAACCTCATTGAGAAATACTGATACTCCAATTTTGAGTGGTTGTTTGTTTCTTACCACATTTTACTTCATTGCATAAGAAGTATCTTATATCTAAATTATGCCTTTCATTTTTAAAGGATCTCTGTTCATTTATTCTTATGCATATCTGACTAATGTCAGTGAAAAGGAGACTTCTACATATTTATTAATGTTGAACTCCTTTCCGTTTCCCTCAGCTATACCCTGTCAACCTTAACATTCTAA
The DNA here is from genome assembly GCA_004024945.1 of Uropsilus gracilis. Classification (NCBI taxonomy): domain Eukaryota; kingdom Metazoa; phylum Chordata; class Mammalia; order Eulipotyphla; family Talpidae; genus Uropsilus; species Uropsilus gracilis. The sequence continues at coordinate 150,354 of PVHY01000754.1, read as the reverse complement.
GATTTTGTCATTATGCACCTTTCACAAGGACAACTTCACAAGATATGGAATCCTCTTAAAAGATAAGTGCTTCAATCATAAAACTGAACTCTTTAAAAATTCTGTTTCATGACAAGAGATTCTTAGAACATTATCTTTAGTGATCTCATTCTTAAGGGGCTGAGGTTGTTTGTTACTGCCTTTGCAAATTAGGAATAAATTGTTTTTGATTTGCTCCACAGTTTTATTTAAGAAACAGAACAATAAATCTTTAAGTAGTAAAAGATAAATATAACAAATGCTGTCAGGGTAACTGAGTTATACTGAGCCATAAGTATGCAGTTTGACAGTAATTTAGTGGCATCCTTTTTAGAGAAACCATAGGAACGGGAGTTACAGGAAATGGTGACATATGTTATTTAGGTGGTAGGAGCTTACCTGGGCAAGTCACTGGCACTACAATGCTAGGATGACACTAATCAAGAAAATACAAAATCAAACACAGGCTGATTTCACCCATAAGTGTGCAGTATCTTTGGGAAAACATGCTGTATTTCCATAATCAGATTAAGTCATACTGCTAACATATCCAAGAGAGGACATTTGTACTTCCACTCTGGTTTTGGTGTGCATGAAAGTAGCAACATCTTTGTACTTGTATCATCTTGTGTCAGTGCTGTAAAGATTCTGACAGAGTAAAATCTAAGATTTTTCTGAAATCCTTATTTTTTATGCTGTTATGTTGAATATGACCCTCAAAAATTTTTGTTTTGTTTATAAGCATATCACTAAAAGATTTTGGTAAAGGACGGGATGGAATGGATGAGTAAAATCTGTGAAATTTTGTATAAAGGGAAAAACCATTAGGTTTACTTAATAATCAGTGCCTTCTGAATAGCAATGAATCTATTTTTCCTAGGCTCATGACAAGGTTCTCAGAAAACTTTTAAGTATCCCTATAATAGTTTCCTAAGGTTGCAGTGAAAACAAAACAAAACAGACAAAATAACATGAATTGTGTGGTTTAAGACAACCAAAATCTGTTTTCTAGATCTGAAGTCAAAGACCCACAATCCGAGTGTCTGAAGTAATGCTAAAGGAAAATCTTTACCATACTTCTCTTTTAGCTTCTGGAGGCAAGCAATAATCCAGTATTCCTTGGTTTATACAGATAGCACTTTACCCTCTGCCTCTGACTTCTGATATCTTCCACAATGTAACTCTGTGTCTCAAATCAACTACTTTCTCTTAAAAGATCACCAGTCACTGGATTTGGCATCAACCCTAAATCCAGTGTTCTTGCTTGAGATCCTTAATTATATCTACAAAGACCCTATTCCCAAATGAGACCACATTCACAAATATCAGGAGTTAGGATTCAAATATTTTGGGAGGACATTATTCAGTCCATACCAATTACTTATATGCAAAGCAGTCATTTTCATCTATGTCCAGAGATGTCTTCTAAAGCCCTACTTATTTACCATAGATTTCCTTACAACCTAAGAGCATGATATTAGGTAATTTTTAAAAATTAAATAGAATTTGCGACAACCTTGTTAATTTTGGATATTATAGTACTGAAGTCCCAAAATATGAAACTTTCCTTTTATTTTCTATAAGCACAGGGTAGCCATTTCCAGGTTTTTTTGGTTTATATAAATGGAGTAGCTGCCTTACAAAGCAGGTAGGTTCAAGAGTTGATACAATGTCTAACCTTTAAAAATTCATCTCATCTCCGCACCCAGCTTAAAGTTCTTCCTGCCTAAATAGAGATCTCTATTTAGATAATATTATTTCCTCCATTTTGCTTTCTTTTCAGAACTGAAGAAGGGATTTCAACTGTTCACTCTCCTATTTGTTAAAAAATTACTTTTTCTTATAAACACATTAGTTATAATCAACTTTCAAATTTAAACTTTCTAAGGAGGACTTGGGTGAATTTGTAGTGCAGGGGTGAAGGATACATTTGAGTGAGCAGCCTGTAATTTCAATGCTTCATCGAGAGCAGATGACATTCAGAATCAGTTGCTTATGATTACTTCATAATAAGGATTGAAGTTGCATGTCCCCTTCCAGAGGTATGCCCGGCAGACTGCTGATGTCTGAATGAGTTCTTGGTCCACCTTGTTCCATGTTACACTTTTTCCCCTCCAAATCACTCCACATAAGTAAATGAATCTGTCCATTAAAATCTCAAGATTTAAAAAAATGCTAATTGAATGTCATCCTTGTTTTTCTGTTTTATGAGTTCATTAACACTGACTTGAGTTTTTATTATTATTTTTGTTCCAGATCTTAATTTTACAAGGATGTTTTGAATCATACACATGTTTGTGGTATAGTCTGTTTCCCAGCTATGTGAAGTTTATAATTAGAAAATGAATACACAGGGCATTTTTTTCTGTGAAACTGGCCTTGTGAGTGAAGAAATGTGGGTGTTATAACGAGGTAGTTGCTTTAACAGAAATCCTAATGCACAACAGGGAGTCTGATACAAGGCAGTTTCATTCTTTTCATGAGCTGGCTGGAGGCCATTATTTCAGGAGGATAAAGTAGTACATTGTTCTAATCCATGACCACTTCTGAGTTTTCATGGACAGCCCACACAAGACCTTGGAACAATTATATACACATACAATGGAACCAGTAGACAATTTTTGTTCTAATTGTGTAAGCCTAAACTCTTGAATTTAGGCAAAGTCAAAGAATATATGTGTGTGTGTGTGTGTGTGTGTGTGTGTGTGTGTGTGTTTGAGGACTCACTTAAAACCAGTGGTGTGGGTTAGAGAGGGCAAACAAACAAACGAACAAAAAACAGTGGTGCAATTAACTATAAAAAAACATTTTTTTTTGAAACTAGGTCTTACTATTTTTGCCTATGGAACCACAGGTTCACGTTGCACGGGGTACCACGGACGCAAGCGATTCCTAGTCTCAGCTTCCCAGGTAGCTGGGATTACAGGCGCTCGCCACCACGCCCAGCTATATTTTTTTGGAACTAGGTCTTGCTGTGTTGCCCGGAGCGGGACTCATACCACGTTCCCTAGCCCCAGAGGCTTCATAGGCTGAAGCTTACAGGCACAAGTCACTGTGCCTGGCTAAAAGAACATAATTTATTTTAATGTCTTAGTATGTCTAATGCTACACATTGTAATTATAAGAATAAACCTACCTTATAGATCCATTTGTATTTGCTCAGCAACAATTTGTTTCCTTGTGATTATTTCTTCTTCACTAAGTGTAACTTTTACCATGTTTGTGTTGAAATATAAATAAAAAAAATGTACCATAAGCATCTTACAGAGCTAGATTTGCAAAATGATTAGTCAGGTAACTAACAGGCTGATGAACATTACCACATCCATAATTCTTAATTTTTTCTAGTCACTGTCACTTCCAAAATAACATATATGCTAATTTCTAACCCTATGTCATTTTTTATTCCTATTTTGCATCAACTAATACATTTACTTTTATCTCTGGTTTCTTTTATTCAACATATGCTTATGAAATGTATCTGAGTGTGTGTGTGTGTGTGTATGTGTATTAATACACTTTGATGAATGGCAGTCCACTGTGAGAATAAATCATATTTTACTCTTTGTTTAAATTGTTAAAGACAATTTCCATTTTGAAGTATTATCAGTTGAGTTACTAAGAATATTCTAGTATATGTTTTGATGACTATACTTTTTTTGGTCATGTATAACTTAAGATACACAGGCAATGTTTCATTCAGCTTTTGAAGAAAGGGAATATTTTAATTATAGGATTTCATCTCCTCTTTGGTTTTCATTCTTGTTACTTCTTGTACTTACTTGAAAAATCACATACTTGTCATGGGAAGACTGAAGATTATCATTCAAAGGATGATTGAACTAATAGTTATTGATAGTTAAATTATCTTTTTGCCTTTGAATATAAACTGCTATGTTTATTAATACTAGTTTTGTGTTCTCACTTTTTCTCAAATCCTGTCCCATGTTTGGGACAGACTTTTGGCTCAGACTCTTATCTCTCATTTATGCAACACAAATCTCAGTCAGTTCAATGTATTCTACCTCTCATACCCCACTATGTATTTGATGGTATACATTGAATAATCTGTCCTATTTATATAAGGGTCTGACTTATTAAGATTGAACAAAAATTTATTTTTTTCAAATTCTTCAGTTGTGCCACATTCAGGATTTTTAAAATCAAGTTTGCCCTCATATATAATTCATACTTGATTGACCTCACTTTCTGGGTTCCAGCATGCTTATTTATACCTTCTTGTCTTTAACATTGTTCCTTTTCTATACATTGTATACAACAAATAAGTTTTTTTCTGATACTTTTTAGGCTTTTACTTTTTTGTATTTTCATATGTGATATCAAAAAGTTGATGTGTTTTCCTGTTGCGATTCAAAAACTACATATGGACAAATGCATATTTCCTTTTGTATCCCATGTAACTTGCATAGTCTTTTATAGTTGGTAAATATACACATTTAAAGCCAAAACATTGTTGACTGATAATTGCTCTTTATGTGCTGCTATCCCCAAGTGGTTGACTATTTCATTGGTTATTTTCTATTTTTTCATGCTATTATAAATGACATGTATAGCTAACTCTGCTGCTGTTGTTTATTCAAAATAAATTTTTGAACAGGACTGATTCTTAATGATTTCTCTTGCTATTTCTCATTATACTTGATGTGTTTTATATCTTAAATCAAATATAGTGGAAATATTGTCCTCAACAAGACAATGAGGCTTCAGATAGTTTTTTAGAGGCACAGCATATTTATACAATATTCAAATCCTCCCACTGTCAGAATTTAGGTAAGGCAGGAAACACCATTTCCATCTTACTGATCACAATCTTTACAGAAATGCAAGGTCTCCTTTCTACAAGCTGGTCAATGACCTCACCTCCCCACAGGCTGATTATCAATGCGTAGGACTTTGCTGATTCTGCATAGAGGCCTCTAGAATGCCTGTGTTACTACAAGATAAATTATGTTTCACTTTTAGAGTTGCATTTTCAAAATGCTTAGTATCAAGTCATATGCCATGTTCATTTCCTTCAGCTTTCTTTTTAGTTTTTGAAAACTGAGTAGCACATGTATCAAATGTGTTAAATTGATGATTTCACTTGCTGTTATAAAGTACCTGTAGTGCTTATCCCATCAAGCCCCAGGGCCTGAGTTTACTTCACAGGATTGTAAGTGCTAGAGATTTAACTGGTGCACGTGCAAAATGTTTGTCTTAAGCTTGAAAATTCCAGAATACTTCTTTTTTTTTTTGAAGCTATCAATCCTAAATTACAACTTCGGTTGATGTCACTGAGAAAGGGCTGTTGTAAAATACAAATGTTGTGCAGGTTTTATCCTTTCTACAATGAAAAGGAAAAATGTATCTACTAACCTTCAATAAACATTTAGAAGATTATATTGAAAGCTCTCCAGTTCTGGTAGAAATATGTCAGAAAAGTATTGCTGAGTCCACAACCTACCAGAGAAAACTAATATGACTGGCACTTTGTTTCTTAGTTCCTAAATCCAGGTAAAGACTTCTTACGAAAGACAAATACACTACTCAAACGTAAAGGAAGCCCAAAGAGATTTCTGACTGACAGTACAAAGATGTAAGGAAGGAAGAGATATTATCATAACATTATCATTCAGAAAATATATATCATCTCTAAGATTTGAAGTTCCAGTGCTTCATGAAATCCTTTGACTGTAGTTTGGAAGGCTATAAAATTTTCACTGACCAAGACTTCATTCCTTCTCTTTTGTAAGATTGTATTTTCTTGGCCAAGACTCAATTTTCTCTTTGTGGTTCACTGAGAGAGCTCTTTTGACATTTATTTGAAAGTTTTAACTTTCTTAGAACTTCATAAGAAACCCCCAAAAAGAAGTAAGAATAGAATATGATACAGTCAACATTGGCAAATAAGCTATTCATTGTGAATATAGGAATAATAGACTCTTAAATGAACTTAAAATGGTAAAGTCAAAACTAAGGTGTGGGAAAACCTGGCAGCGCTGTGGTTGTTGTTCATGGTACAGAAGCATCATCTTAATGTTGATAGCAATATTCTTCTAAAATTGGCCCCATGAGAGCCATTCACTTTCTCCAGAATTTTGAATTAAATGAATCAAGAAATAGTAAACATGCAGAAAGAAGGAAGCTAAATAATACAAATAGAGAGACATAAATCAATTAGGTTTTTGGAAAATAAGAACTTTTAAGAAACATTAAGATAAAGCAGTTTTCTTTTAAAGTGACTTTCAAGTTTTCTGACTCAAGGGAACAAATTACTATTGACTTTGGCCAAATCAAAGGGCTCAAGAAAGAAAAATCATGCAATATCAGTTAAAATGCTAAATTGCTTAAATTAATTTAAATATATTATAGGGAAGGAAAGTTTTAGAGTTGATAGAATGGAAGTTTTTGTAGGCTTAAAGATGTCATTGAACTTCCAGTTGTATACTTTCATTTTTTCATCTTTTCTATATTTAAAACACTTTAACTGCTATAATACAGTCAAATGTTTATACTGCTTATGTTCTAAATTTGGAACAGTTAATTTAACTGATTTTTACACATTTATCATATTTCTGATTGATAAATTGTATTTGTCCATCCAGTAACTTTAATGAGCATACACTCCTCCATTGATAATCTGCTTATGTGTCTGGAACTGATAAACCTTATTAATATTTAGAATTATCTTCACATCTTATGGTGAGACTGCATGAATAAATTCCATCCACTTTGTAATTTTTTACTTTGCCAAATGAATGTAAAGAAATGAAAATTAAAATGTTCATAATTGTTGTTTTTTGAGATTTTAGATCCTCTCATGTGTAATTTAGGTGACCAAAGAAGCGTTTTATGACATGGTCTCGTGTTTGTGAATTGAATTAGTTTCCTTTTTCCTTATGTGAATTTAGTGTTTCAAGACCCAGGGCAAGAGCGTTGTTATGTTTCAGGGTTCTGGAAAAGATGGAAGTACTTCATTATTTGAAACAATTGTTTCTGAAATACCCTTGCTCTTGTGTGATATGAAGAGTAGCTTTATATGTCATGGTTTGGTGTTACACTTACAGTTTTAAGTGTTACCTCTTATATTTCTTATGCATTATCTCATCGAGTGTCAGCAACTAGATTGCAAACTAATTACATTAATTTATTTGCCACTGAATAAATAAATCAGAATTTGGGAAGATCAAGTGACTCTCTTAGGGTCACCAAGCTAATTAGTAACCAGTTTGAATTAGAAATTAGCTCAATTGAGTTCAAAGTTTATGTTCGAATTATAAAAGAACAAGCTTCCTCTGTTGCTCTACATCAGATTAGAGAGAGAAAATATTGTGTCTCTATTAGATAGAGACTGACAGCAGTTAGGTGATCAAAAATCCCCACTAATAGTTACTAGATTTTCTTGCATGTTAGTTTTAAGCAGTCTCCTGTGTCAAGGGTTTTGTATTCCTCTATCTATGGCATCTGATATCCAGGAAACAAAAAATGTCCTTAAAATGATTTAAATTTAAGTTTTGTACTTCTTATTTTCTTATTTTTCACAAATGATAAGGAAAATTGCCCCTTTATATTGGATAGGGCTTTGATAAGGCTAAAATATTTCTACATCAGATGTCACTTTTATTTTTGGTCATCTTAATTGTTACATAAAATGTGTGGAATGGCCATAATTTTTTTCACATCTTCCAGGTAAGGTTTCTCAGACTCAGATATTTTCAAGAATTTCTGAAACTTACAGAGTTTGTAAATGATTGAAGCATGATTGTATTCAGACCACAAGTTTTACCCTGACTCTCCAGTTCTTAAAAGGAGGGCACGAACTTTCTTGGCTGCCAAGGGAAGATTTGGCAATGTCTGCAGACATTAGTGTTCATCAAAACTGGGGGTGCAGTACAACTGTCATGTAGTCAGTAGAGCCCAGGGGAGCTGCTAAACATCCTACAGTGCTCAAGACAGCACTCACAACAAAGAATGTTCCAGCCCAAATTGTCAGTTAAGACAAGGTTGAAAAACCCTGCCTTACAGAAATTTTCATCAATATTCCCTTTGCCCTACATTCCCTACATATGCCATAGAGTAAAATGTGATTTAAGGGATATCAAATTGAGTATTTGAATGTGATAAGCATAGGTAGCAAAATTGTTATCAGATAGCAAAAGAAAAAGTATTCGGATTTGAAAATAGATAAAACTGCATTAATATTCTAATTCCTCTACTAAGTAATATATCTCTTTGGAAAAACCACTTAACCCCTTTAATGTGTTTGTTTCCTGTGGTTTAGAATAAGAATAAATCCTACTTTGTAGGATATTTTGACAGTATTAGAACTAGCATTACCAGTAGTTATTATCCTTATTTTTAAGTACTTATCATTACTATTTTCAATGACTATTATCATTCCTCCCCTTCCAAGATTCTTTCTTCTATCTTTAGTAATGTAATAAGTTGTTTTTTTTTTTTTAAATCTCTGCCCACAGTTACCCACCTTGCTGCCTATATACCTGGTCTGTTCTCTGAACAGTGATGCAATCATACAACCTGTTCAGTAAGTCACTTTTACTGATAGATGCATACACCAGTTGGAGCCTGCCTGTTTCAGTCAGCTCCTGGTTTTCAGAGTTTCAAAAGGATTCCCTTGGAAGGGTAGCATAATTGACAGAAATTATGATTTATTGATTCACTTCATCCTTATTTGTCTCCCTCAGAATTAGAATGAGCTCAGGGTGTGTCATACATTTTTCACTGAAGTTCCAAAAGGAGAGATTAAGCATACAAGGAAGAAAATAGATGTTACAATTAGTTAGGTTGAAGTCTAATTCCATTTGCATCTTTTCTAGCTGTTTATTTCTATATCCTTCTAAATATTTTGGAGTCTTGGCTAACTTTTTCATAAAATAGAACTGTCTTATGAATAAAAACAATGCATTTAACATACATCCAGCTACATACTCAACAAATGACACCCAGTTTTTGAAATTTACATGTACTGTGTGCATGCTTTATGGTGAATTCTATAACTATGTATCCTGATGTTCACTTAAGTTATTTTCATTTCAATAAAAATATACTTATATGTACACTTTTCTCAAGATACTTTGGACTTACTTTTGTATCTCCAGCTTTTGTTTATTTAAAACTTCCAAATTTACATGACATAATCATTTTCCAGATTTTTTTTTTAAGAATTCACTTACATGTGGCTCTTAAAATCTAAAATTCACAAGCTTAATGCCATTTAGTGCAAAGACAATATTTTCTTGTTATTGGTAGCTCTGGTCCTTACATGACTGATGTATTGAATATTTAGCATTTATTATGTCTTTTCTTCATCAAAATATCTTGCTTATATGAATGTAGATGAAAATATTATTAATAGAAATGAGAGAAGTGGATTTGCCTCTAAGACCCTTTTTCTTAATTCAGTGATGTTCATTATGTGGAATTCTCACTGTTTTCTACAACAGAAAAAAAAACTTGCAGGAGAATAAACTGCCATCTTTTCCCTCTTTTAGGTTTAATAATAATACTGACATAAGATCTAGAGTAATAACCAGAATATTTTGCTTTTATATCCTTTTTAGACAAAAATTATGAAGAAAAATGCATTGTCCATGTAGACAAGTAGTAAAAAGTCTGATTATGTAGCCCTTTCAGTCCTAAATTCTCTCTCTTTTTCTCTCTCTCTGTGATTATAAAGGTTTGTTCTATTCTCCTATGACTTTTCCAATGGGAAATTCAGGTCCTGCTTAAATTGCTCTGTTCTCTTTGCACCAACTGTTTTTTAACTCACTTTAGTGCAAAAACAGTCTGTATGCTTCAGTGGCACCTGTTGAGTCAGCCTGCTCTGAACCTGATCAAAATGTTGAAACCTTTAGTTAAGTACCTTCACAATTAAATACATCATGAATAGCTCAGATAAATACTGCAGTAACATAAAAATAACTCATTTTAAATGTATCCCTTAATCCATAAAGAAGTATGAGTGCCTAGAAGGTGTATGAGGAAGAAATATTAATTAGAACAGTTTCAAATTCACATTTACTGCTTCTGTGGTGAGCTCAGGAGCCAGTCCCAGTTTTAAGTCACTATTCCTTGTATTAGATCAACCACACATTTATGTCATTTTGAGCACTTGGGTCATTAGATCTCTACCTTAAGATTCAGATAATTTATTTCTCCTTCCACCAATGTATCCATTTATTCAAGAACGTTTATTTAGCTGTTAGTATTGGAGTGACTTGGAGGTGAGTGGTTGAGCTCTTCTCTTCATGAATAGCACTGTCCATGCTAGAGGGAAAAATATCAGTTCAGTGACATGATCTGAACTTACCCCTGATGTCCTGAACTAGGGAACTGTTAGGTAGGAGATGGAACTGAGCCACCATATTGGGACATTTATTAGGGAGCCATGAGTGAAAGTACACTCTATGTGTCATCAGAGTTATTGTGAATGAAAGCTGCCCTACCCATTGGATAGGTGGCAGGGACTGGGGCAGGGCAGCCTTCACCCTCACAGTAGCAGCAGCAGCAGCAGCAGCAGCAGCAGCAGTATTAGCAGCAGCAGCAGCAGCAGCAGCAGGAGGAGGAAGTATGGTCGTTCCCTGCCAGCTCCTGCATCTCTCCCCTCTCCTCCCCTCTCATCCCCTCCTCTCTCCTCCCCTCTCCTTCTCTCTCCTTCTCCCCTCCTATCCCCCGTCCCCCTTTTATTTCTCTAACCTGTTAATTTACATTTCTTTTTTGCTGCACCAAAGGCCCTTTGTTTATATTTGTGCACTGAGTACACAGAACCAGAAAGTAAGATTCTGGTTTGTTAAAACTTTTAGATTCTCTGTCCAGCAACATGAGGGATTCTGTCTGGTACCACAATGCTTTGATTAAAAAACATTGTCATGTGAACATGAAGTATAGAATCTAGCAGGATAGTTATTACAAATGAAGTACATCCAAAAAAAATGATTATACTGCTAGAAGGAAACAGTGTGAAATGAAGTATAGGAACATACTTTAAATAGAGTGGCCAGACAAAACTCCATTTAGGGGTGATAATTATGCTGGAGTGTGACTTAGGTGGGATGCAAGGAAGGAAAGTGCAAGTGTATTTCAAATCAAGCAAAATCATCTAAAAATGCAAGCTCCTGCGAGATTGCATGGCTTCCCATTTCTTTAAAATTTTGCTAAAAGCATTGGGGATTAAGATGATGATTTTCAAGTCAAAGTTTTATAATGTAATGCATTGATATTGCAGTGAAGATATCCAATAAGGGCTCTGTCTTCTAGTTTTAGTACTTGATACCGGGATTTTGGGTGAATTATAAACCTTTTGGTAGATACGTGAGGGAAGGCCTTGTTTGAATATTTTGAGTGCATATTCCTCCCCATTTCCTTCAAACAAGACTCTAAAGACTGCTGCCAACTTCACTTGGCAGAGTTTAAGTATCTAGCTTATTTAACATTGCATTGGATTGTCAAGTTATTCTAAATGATAAAATGTAACCATTTTTCCCCCACATATTTCCACTCTTTAAGGAAGAATATAGAGAAACCTTTGAATTTTTTTCTTTCTTTGACCTTAACAAACTATATTGTCAACAACTGGTTCTACCTCCACCTTTCTCTCCATTCTTCCATTCTCTTGCCTTTTGCCCTGCCTCCATGCACTTTGTACTTGTCTTTTAGAAAACTGTTGTAATTACATTAGTAGTTGTGTATGTGTTTACATCTAGAATGCAAACTCCTTTCAGACAGCAAGTATGCCAGTTGTCTATCTCCCAAGCCTTTGATGGTATCTGGATTAGAATGGGGAGTCAGTTCATGTTATATAACATATGCAAGGCATATATGAGTGAATAAGCAAATAATGAATGAATATACTTTGCAAAGGAATGAAGGAAACAATTCAAAATATCTCAATCTCATAATATTCTTCAAAACATATGAAAGAAAATATTCACATAAAGCTACGGTTATTTAAATATTAAAATATTGAGATTAGAATTTTAATTAAATTTATTAATTAAACTAAATTAGAATTTAAATTTTAAAACTTGACCATTGCCCTTATTAAACAAACAAACTAAGAAAAAGAATTTCATTAGAAACTTTCAAATTTGAATAGAAAGTGTTATTCTATGATTAACCTCCTACTCTTCCAAAGGTAAAGAAAATACTCTTTTAGGTTTATCTCTGAGATCACATAGCCTATGTTGGTCAAAGATCTATTGGTTCCTCATCTGAGGATGCAAAATATCAGAAAGAAATGATGAAGTCGTTAGGAATATTTAGCAATATTTTCCCTGAAATGTTCCTTCCTCCTTGGTTTTTTAAGCTGGTATTATAACAAAATTGACACAAGACAAACAGAAGCAAAAGGCTAATTTCATGCACACAGAGGTTGTTGAAGAAGGGAGACAAAAAAATGACCTGAGAATTTTAGTTTTTTAGACAATAAAATTGGAAGAAAGTAATTTATAGACTATTAAATAAATGAAAATTTCTTATTTATCATTCCTGGGCTTTTGTCTCTGGGGATAAGGATGCTTTCTATACTTTTATAAGGAGAGTACATTTTTTAGCAATGGTCATGCATTTTCTGCAGTTCTGTACAAACTATTTCTTTAGTCTCTTCAGCTCAAAATAATTTGCCAAATGACATACTTTGGAGTAGAATATCTGAGCTCAATCACCACTAAATGTTCAGTAGATGAGGAAGGAAAATGGAGTAGGGGCTAAGTAGGAAAAGAGAAAGGAAGATAATCTACTATAAGACCATGGTTATTTTGTAGTCCCACTTTTTCAAATATAGGAATGTTTGTATGATCCCTGTGCATGATTTTTCTTTTAATATATAAAGTTTCTCAAATCCTCAAATCAAACTAATTTTCTTGGAATATAAAATGTTCTAGTTCCATGGCTTCCCATACCCTCTGGCATTAACATTCATTCAAACTCCTTTCTACTACTTTGAGAAATAAGAATGCAGGTAATTGTGTATATTTTTGCTAGAAGAAGAATGGAATGTGTTAAAATTCCAAAAAGTCATTTTTTTCTATAAAAGAAAATGGAAAAGAAAAAAAGAGACTTACATGGCAAAAAACATGAACCAATGGGAAGAGTGCAAGTCTAGGGATATAAAGCTCTAAGGATAATCATATTCTTTTTAATCACATTCTTTTCTCTATTTAATCATATTTTTTTCTCTTTGGTCCAGAAACTTCCATATATTTCCAGGTCTCTGCACTTGTAATGGAATTTTTTCAGGTACTAAAATATAGACATTAAGAGTATTATCAATGAAGGCTATTTTTCATTGTTTTTGATTGCTGTAGAAGAATACACAAGCCTACAGCTGAGATTCATGGAAACACCATTCCCTTCCTCAGGGAGCTGTTATTTCAATAAAAACAATGGAATCAGTTAGCATAGGTAATAAAATAATTATAGTAATTTATTTTGGCTATTAAATGTTGCATCTCCTTAGCTAATCATCCACTTCAAGCTATTATTCAAAGTGTTCTGCTCTTTTTGCCTTTAAGTTAAACATCATGAATTTCTATGCACTGATAAATCCAAATCTAATAAATTCCTGATGTGTTTCTGTGCTGCTGTGACTACGACAACTCTCTCTATCTTGTTAATTCAATGTTACTCAACATGAGTAAAAGATGTTTCCTAATGCAATATAAAAACAAAGAATTACTCGTTATCTAACTTTGTAGCAAGTTACCAGTATATTTAACCTTCATTACTTTAGAACTATAAAGCTCTCTGTGCTATAAACAAAGAAAGTATCTAAAAAGATTTTATTCACAGGGATTTAGAGCTGCACTTTCTAGAACAACCCCAGACATCTCCTGTCAAAATTTTGTCCATGAAAAGATATCTTTCAGGATTCAAAGGGTCTAATATACATTAGTTTTACCATATGACAGAGTTAGGCTACCAATTAATTTCACTTCTATTCAGTTTCACATCAGTTTCATTTTGATATGGTCTCAACCAGGCATCTCAAATAATCTGGAAGTAAAAAATTGTTTTCCAGTTCCACAGGCATGTTCTATGAATTGTTGAGAGAAACCAGAGCAGCATTCTTGATTCTCATTTTCAGACTCCAGATCATTAAATAAAAGAAGCAGCAGAGGTAACTTCAAATGATTTCTGTAGAGGTTGTATATTCAGAATTTAAAACTCAAGCTATCTCTGTATAATGTTAGAGGAAGCAATTCATTCTCTAATCCTTTCCTCCTCACACACTTTTAACACTTCTGAACTCACCAAATAAATCAATAAGAATCAGACTTTAGTTTAAAAAAAATATTGCTGGAAAACCTTGTCCTTTAATATAGACTCAAAGAATAATTTGCAAACTGAAATTATAACTAACCTGAGAACATTTTTTATTTATCTTATTTGGGTTTCAAAAATTATTTTGATATTGGGGATAATATCAAAAATTGAAAAGAACATTGCAAACTAATGACATTTTTATCTTAAAGTAGTAAAATAAAAAAATTCAAGAAATGTGTCTTCTAATATAGTTTTTTACTGAGATTATACCTATAAAATATTTCCAAGAAATTTATAAAAGTAATAAAGTAAATATTATGCCATTGATATAGTAAGCTATTTATTGATATGTATTTAAGGTACCAGCTAAATATTCTCTACTTGTGAACATCTGAATGAATCTGTTTTGAATAAGGGAAAGAGAGCCCCCCGATATGCAATAGGATTTTCTAACTACATAAGAGAGTGCTCTGAATTAATAGAGCCTTTCAATAAAGAAATATATAATAATACACACACAAACACATGCACCCTACAAAATGCTCACTGAAACAGAATTCTACTGTCCAAGGTCTCCAGATTTACAGTATATTAGACCAAATTTCACTTGGCATTAGAGTAGGAAGAAAGTGTCTTGCAGATATGGGGTAATGACTTGTTTACAGACTGACCATAGCCATGACTGCCTTCTAATGGTGAACCCTTTCTTTTCCTTTGACGATGTCAATATCAGTTATTTGTGATGAAAATCAGAAATTGTAAAATGCACAATATGACCTTCTAAAATTGTACTCATGTTTTTGTTTGAAAACATTTAATATTTTCCTTTAAGCAGGTGATCTTTACATGACAGCCAGAATTGTCACTAATGAAATATGATTTGATCTATTTCAATAGGTAGGGGTTTCAGTGCTGCAAATGAAACAACTGAGTATGCATTCAAAAGAGCTACTGACATGAATATTGTGGTATGAGATGGAATTTAAATAAGCGTGGATGAAGAAGATAAGGAGAACAACAAGTTACGTTCATATATCCAGCCAAAAGGCGTAAGAACCGCTCCTCAAATTCAATCCCAGAATTCAGGGTGTGATTCTTTTCTAGGAGCTACCAATTTAGTGTCTAACAATGCTTTCTCCCTTTTAAAAAATTATTTCAACTTGCTCAGTGTAATATCTCTTTATCCCCTCACTCTTTTATAGATTGCCTTAGCTATTCACTACAGTAGAAAATACTTTTTACTCTATTGGTAGTGGTCTTGAATGAATGATTCTTCCCAACTTGTGAAAATATTCTACCATAAAGGATTATTTTCTAAGGTTTTATGGACCCAGTTGCTGAATTGGAAATGGTTTATTGAACAGACCATTTAAGTTAGCTCTTTTGTTTAAAAAGTTATGTGTTAAATAGCTGGAAGCCAGGAAATGATTGCTCAAAGGAAATATAAATGTATTGTGATGAATTTAAGTATTACAAAGAATACAAAAAGCCTTGCATGTAGATTGACTTTATAAATTAGATACCATAAGCTGGTAATAGAATGCAGTAATACCCATGGACAAATTCCAGTCAACATAAAATTTGAGCTCTTTGAAGATATGGCCAAATCTGTTCTCTTAGAAGTAATAGAAATTTTCTGCCAGTGATGGACTTAACACAGTGGATAACCTTTTCATTAGGCAATTATGTGTTTCAGTCCACAGGATATTCAGTATATATTTTTGTTGTACTTTTTCAGATGTCAGTGACCCCATTTCATAAAATTTAAGTCATCCTGAGGTTTTACACATCTGAAGAAAATCAATAGATGAGACATTGAACACTATTATATATCCATTGAAAATATTTTTTTCATTCTCTCCTTTGAAAAAAAATTATTGCTCAAAGCTCTACCTAAACATCAAAAAAATCATTGAAAAACCTTGGTGATAATTACCCATGTCTTGAATTTTACAGTAAAACGCTTTTGTATCTTTGTAGCATTTGAAGCTCTAATCCACTTGGTACAATAAACTAGGAAAGGAGGCAAGAGATGTAAAACCAAGCTAATCCATTGAGCAATGTTTAAAAAAAAAAAAAAAAAAAAAGGTATTACTCTAAGCCAGGCTTTATTACCATCACAATCAATAGAAACAAATTTGTAGTCACAGTTCACCTTAAGTGACACTAATTAAAAGGAAAATGGTATGTAATTAATGTGTAATTAAATTGCAATTCCTAATTAGTTTATTTGGGCTATTAGGAACTTAACATTTTTGCTTTCAAGAGAAGCTAGTAGGTTTTGTCTGACTCTAACTTAAAATATATATTTAAACAATACAGAGATTTCTGTGTTACTTTAGAGAGTCAATTTGAGGTCACCTAGTAAAAATTATTAAGGAGTTATAAATTAAATTAGGACATTAAAAAATAGGCCTATCTGGGAGTGAAGTGAGCTACCTGCTGTAAGTGGATGATCTCCACCACTGGAGATAAGCAAGGACAGGTGGGATGGCCATTTAATAGGCAGGGGGTGGAAGGCATGGGGAGAAATGCAGACTGGGCATTTAAGGCTGCATAAATCATAAGCTGCTTTGATTGTTTGGTCTAGTAACTTTTCAGGGATTCAGATTTTGGACTGAAATTTCCTAGGTGTGGTCTGTATCTCCTGAACTTGTCTTTCACTTAACTTGTTAAAGTTACACATAGGGGCCACCTTTCTCCTCCTCAAAAGTAAAATACTCTAAGGTGTCTTCCTACCTACACTGAAAAGATATTGGAAAAAAGAAAACAAAAATGATTACCATTTGTGATTTTTTTTTTTTTTAACAAGCCCAGATCTCATTTGGCTTTTTGGGAAACTTCCAACAGCAGATGGGAGCAAGGGCTTGACACATTACAGGTTTCCCTTGCTATTTGAAAGTAGAATGTTCCTACTTGATATGTTTTCCTGATCTATTTTTAGGGTATGAGAAAACTCAATTTTTCTTCATATAAGTTGATGGTTACAGTGTTCTCAGACCCAAAATATAGCCTCCCAAATCATATTAAATGGAAATGTTGTACCTCACAATAAAAGACAAGACCTATATAAATAGGGATGCTTAAACAGTTCTCTCTGATTTGGTCCTGACTTGTAAGAGCAGGGGTTAACTCTTTTCCAGTTACCCATTAGTAACCCTCTAATCAGTGAGAGTCAGGCAGCGCTTTAATTATAAATTATCAGAACTTGATTTTGAACAGTTTATTGAAGGTGTCTGCATGGAAGAAGCTGCATGATGGGTTTCAGGTAACAATAAACCTAAATGTTAGCAAGGCGAAGGAAATGTGAGAATACAGATGACTCTGGTCTTGGGAAAGACTAGAATAACAATTTTTAGAGAATCCCCAAAAGAAGAACATGTAGGCCTCTGACCAGTGTGGTAAGGGGTGGACTTTGCAAACTGTCAGATTGTCAAAGACATTCCAGACAGCGTTCTTCAGAAGTATGTGATGAAAAAGATGCGGTATATATGCACAATGGAATATTATGCATCAATTAAAAATGACAAATTAGACGATTTTATGATAACATGGATGAACTTAGAAGAATTCATATTAGCAGACACAAGTCAAAAAAGAAAAAAACAGAAACCAAATGGTTTCACTACTATATGGGACATGGGAAAGATAAACAAAAAGCCATGAAGAAAAGTCAAAACAAGCCAACAACCAAATTGAAGTACACAACCTGGGGGGTTTTGGGACAGGGTGGGAACAGTTAGGGAGAAGGGGTGAACCCCAGAGATCATAGAGATGTGAAATTCATATATAAATAAATTATGAAAAAATAAAAAAAGAAGTATGTGAACGAAGCTTCTTTTGTTGCAAGAAAATTGGGACTAAAAAGATGAGATTTTGTTGTGTTGTGATTTTTTTAGTGAGTAGAGAGTAGAATGAAAAAGCGAACTAGAAAATGTCAAGCTACTGAATTCTGGGAAACACAGAACCAAGATGATTCTGATGGATTTAACAGGGTTTCCCAATAGGAAAATGGCACAACAGAAGTAATTCTTACAACACACCCTTTTTTGTGTTATTCCATGCAGAATTCACAAGTGCAGGATATGCGGTGTGACTGGTTTCAGGTGGTCAGGCAGGGTCAGGGCTCCCTGTGTCCAGATCAACAAGACTTGCAAAGACTCTGGGGCAGTTCCCCTAGGAAAACCACCTACTATTATTGAAAGAAGGTGGAGGGATGGCAGGGATCTGGATGTAGGTAGAAAAAATAAACAAGTACCACATATGTGGGAAACAAAAACAAAAACTTTTGACTATCAATAGGAATAGAAAAATCAGCTTTGAACATGTATTCCACAATTATTTTTTGTCTGCATAGTGTGAGTCACTCCGCTCACATTAAAACAAACCTTTCTTTCATCCATCTGCCTGTCAATGGGAAGGTATGAAAAAGACCCTTAACTTCTTGTCATCATTTCACACTAAGACCAAATATCTGTCTCTATGTTCATGGTATTATTTTCCTCCAGTAAAGCAATTTTCTTTTCTCCCTTGAATTGTCTGTTTTAGAAGAAGTTTTCATGTTTGGATGATATAAATCACAGGTTACAGGGGCTTTGGGCTGTTTCTTCATGGACCAATATCAGCATGCACAGTATATTCACACAGACGTGCACACATGCAAAGACACCATCTTGATAATATCGAGGCAGATATTAGAACAGCAATAATCCAGATTTTCTAGTCTTAGTCATGGTTCCTCATTTGCAACAAATGAAAGACTAGACTAGTTATGGCGCTATAAACAAAGTTCATTCATAATAGATGGAGCACAAAAAAATAAATTATTGGGAGACTGCAAATTATCGCGTGGCAATGAAGGTAAAGGACACAGCTGAGTCTCATGGTGAACAACCTAAAGATTGGGAAGGAAAACTTAAACCACCACCATGTCATACCCAAGCCTACTTGTTCCCTCACCTTCTATGGGTCTCATAGTAGATGTATTTCAGTCAACAATCTCCTGATACTTCACTGGGGCAATTTCCCTAACTTTTCTTACAAACCACTTGACATCTACATCAATTGTAGCAGACTGGGTTGTGCCCCCATAAGAACTGAGTTCAAAGATCTTAACAACTTATCATAAAAGCAATTTGTTTCTCACTCATGTGTCTACAGAACCCAAGGTATCTCTGTCCTATGTGAGTAAACACATGTATGTTTATATAGAATTTAAATTTTAAGTATAAATATCAATATGTAAATATATATTATAAAATCCAAATTTACGTTTAGCTTTAAAATTCTGGTGTTTGAAGCAGAAATCTGACTAAAAGTTTTCTTGTTCTCCCAGAGTTGTGTCAGAGGACAAAGTCTCAGTGGAATTTCAAAGAATTATGCTCTTTTTATGCTGAAAGGAGCTGCTAAGGAACCTCTAACCTGTGAGGCCAAAAAATATAAGCATAAGCATAACTTGTAGTTCTTTTATAATAGCTTCCTCCCCACCTTCTTTCTTATGCACAGAGATATAAAAAGTATATAGAAGAAAGGAAAGGGAACATTAGGGTCACAGGCCTTGTTGGTAATGCAGCCTTGGTGGTATAATGTTTTCCTTTCTTCTATACAGGATATTTTTTAAAAAGTCAAGTAGGTTTGCACTTGACATGGGGGCGAAACAAGCTTTCTTTCTGTTCCCTTGCTGGATGTCTGCTTAGTAATATATACTGGTCCGTGATCATGCCATTATGACCAGAGGAAAGAATTAGAAAAATATTTCAAGTGAAATACACTTGAATATAGTAGGCCTACATGCCTAATATCTTAATTAAGAAGTGAATTTCCAATGAATTAAATAGACACCCCTCCTCCCCCCCAGGGAAAGTGGTAGCTTAAGCATGGTCAAGGTATAGGGGGAAATCCCCTACTATTCTGGATTCCTCTCAGACTCTGCAAGTCATCAAAAGGGCATTAGGTGGGTAACAAAGGAAAAATCAAATCAATAAAGAATATAAAGATTGTGCAAGTTTCAATTTTGACTGAAATAGAAGGGGATATAAATCCTAAAGTAAGGAACCCAGCACATGGAGGAGGGATGCAAGGGAGTCTTCATATGACAAGATAGGGAAGATTGTCTCAGTGAAGATGAGCTTCTAGATAGAGAGTACACATTTACAGATGAAACTGCTGCACTTGCACAATACTTCTTCAAGCTATTGCCTTGAGTCACAAAAGGGAGAATAGTCAGTATTTCTTTGATTAGAGGAAGGTGAAAGGCAAGAGTTCTTCCTGGCTTCCCAGACCCTTGATTGGCACTAGTCAACAGACCCAGGGGACATACATCAAAGAGCCCTAATTTGGGCATCTTAGAAAATCTTATCTGATACCATAGGGGGAGATTGACCCCATAGCATAAGCTTGGATCCTCAACCTAAAGGACAGAGCAGCTTGAGTTAAGGTGGGAGAAGGAATGAAAGAGATGACACAGACTTGAAGCTCCCCTGTTAAGAAATCAAGTAAATGTGGGAGCTGTGTGGGCCTCTGTACAATCCATATACATGTGGGTATGAGAACCAGGCTAGGGATGCTGTCTGTCACACAACTGTATGGAAAGTTGTACTATAAAATGATGAGGCTATACCCAGAAAGCATTAAGGGGATAGTTTATTTTTCTTCTCTTCTTTCCACTCTTGCATTTAAGCCTAAGGGGTTTTGCATTCTGAAGGGATGAGAATTATACATTGGACTACCTAAAGTTATAATTTAGGACTACCTAAAGTTAAACTTACCAAGGATGTTAGCAGAAACTGTCCAAGATATTATTAAATAGTCTTATAGAAGGACTTGATAGGGTTGAGATCAGAACTTAGAAGAAAAAAAATCACTTTAATTTCATATGTCAATATCTGTTATCTGTCTGAATTCTTCTTAGGCTGGACAAGGAATGAAATTAACATTTGAAAGGTTAGTAGGACAAACAACCAAATTTAATTATGTTCCTATGGAGAATCTATATGGATGGCAATTCTAAAGTAAGTAGGGTAAAATGTAGGTATTTCTATCCTGAGTGAAGTAATAGGAGTTGATCGTGGGGCTTTCACAGAGAAAGGAAAGGACTTCTCTGATGAGTACAGGGTGACAGATTTGATGAAAAACAACTGCTATTCATCACATCTGTCACCCTGTACTCATCAATAGATTTCGCTGATAAAAAGGTTATTTCTGATGAAAATCTTAATTCTCAGAAATAGCGCCTATGAGGTAGGTTATCCCAAAAATCAAATAGGTTTTCTTAATATGCCAAGAGGATACCTTTTCTATTGCCACCTTGATAAAAACTAGAGGTCAGTGGAGGCTCCATGAGCCTTGGGAAGGTTATTGCCATTACTTAAAGAATGTAGATTTTTTACGGCAGTCAGGGTCTTAGGAATATTTTGCCCTTTACCCCTTTTTCTTAAAGAAGCAATCATGGTTCCCCCTTCAATGACTTAGAAGAATGTTGTTTGGAGGTTATCATCATGTGTATGTTATTTCAGTGGCCATGTCCTGTATGAGAAACTCATCTTTATTCTCAGAATGAAGATGTGGTCACCCTTTGTTGCCTGTCACATGAAATCTCCCAATCCCAACACCACACATCTTCTTAATGCCACAGGTCCCTAATCACACAACCCCAATTGACCTACCTACCCCATTATTCTTTGGAATTTAGAACTGTATATATGCCCTAATGCATGATTCAATTGATTTTTTTTTCTTTGCTAATCCATCCGATGCCGTTCTGATTACTCACCGAGACTGATAAACCAGAAGAGTGGGAAATCCCCCTCTTTCGGAACCAACACCTTGATGTTCATTCTTTGAGGTGTTTCAGCAAGTGGTAAAAAGCTTTCTGTTATCCCCCAGAGACCCGACTAACCTTAGCTCAAAATAATCCATGTGCTAAAGTACTATATCTTAGGAAGACCTTTTCTGAACATCTTGGGGAGGCTTATCTTTCAAAAGCAAATAAATGCCATTGTGCTCAAAAATCTCATAAATCTTTCCCATTTTCATTGGAACAGTATTTTCCAAATTATTTCTCTAAATGGGAGACCACAGCAAAATGTCTCACAGTGAGTTAAAATAAGTCATTGCATACTGCATCCCAGGTAAGTGCACTTAGGCTTTTTAAAGACTTATGAAGAGTCCTGTGGCTAAGACATCTGTTAACTTGGTTTGACCCAGCCTTTTCCTCATTGATCACAGATCCTATTTTTGTAGTATCACTATTAAGATCCTGCAAAAAGCCTAATTCACAAGCACCTGCTACTTTAAGAAAACAATTAAGTATTTAGTGTCTTATAGATGGCTCTCCACTACTGGGATGTCACTGACATCCCTATGTTTTGCTCGAATTGCTGTTTCACTCTTCTGTGAACACAACCTTTGTTTCTACTTCTATGACTTTTTAAACTTTGATATTTTCATCTTTAGTATTATTTATTTCTACTCAACTCCGCCCTCCCTCCCTGCTCCTTGCCAATTTCAAGTGCTACTTTGTAATCCTTAAAAGCTACCCTAATCTGAATATAGTGATGGACCATGTATGCTTTGGTAGAGGGAGAAATACAGTGGCCACACCTGTGGGCAGAAACCATAATTTATGCAAAAATTAATTTAAAACAATATTCCAAAACTACCCTAATCTAATTAAGAATTGTTCCTGTTCTTTCCTATTTACATTCAGAGCATCTTGGAATGTCTTTCATTAATCTACTTACCCCCAGACTATCTTTATTACTATTGTTGTTTCTTCTAACAGCATTATTACAAGCTTACAGAGAGATTACTCTGAGCCAGACAGACACTGTATCAGTTCTTGTCAAAACAACCTTCTAAGTAATGCTATTCTCACCATCTTATAGTTGAGGAAACTGATACTTAGAATAAATAGCTTCATCAAGGTCTTATAGCTAGTAAATAAGCAGAATGAGGACTTTAATCCAAATCCATTAGAACCCAAATCCATGCTCTGAACCACTATATAATAATTACTGTGCCCTTTTGTGTATATCTTTCTTCTCCACTTGATTGATTATCAGCCCTCAGAGGGCAAAGATCATGTTGAGTTCATCTTTATACACATTCTGTGCTTAATAAAGTGCCTTCTGGATACCTTGCAAACATGCTTAGAATTAAAACTGTGCTCCCTCAGCCCCAGGAAGTAACAGAAGGGTATTTTCAGGTAAATCACATGTCTGTGATTTCAAGGTGCTAAGTTCTTTGCTTCCCACCTGTCATTTTCTCCTTTCAAGTTCTCCTTCTAGATTTTCTCATTATGATGCATCACCTACGTTCCTTTTAGTTACAACAAGTAATGCAACATGACTAGCGCAACATGAGCACAGAAGCCCCAGAGAACTGAAGAGCAGGAAGGTTGCTTTCTCCACATTGTGGATTTAAGGAAAGCTATAAAAAAATATATGTTAAAAGGTCAGGAGCAAACCTGCAAGTTAAGAGCCCTGCTGTGGAAGGCTTCCATCCTTCTTCATAGTGCATCAAACTGTGTGGTCCCATGGAAATTAAGTTGAATAAGTCATGCAAGCAGCCCCATTTATTTTTCCAAGAAAATTGCCTTATTAATGTGCATTATGGAAATAATACCCCATGTCAGAGCTAACAAGAAGAATTTAGACTTCATGTGCACATGAAAAGTTACCTCCTGTTTTTTTTTTTTTTCATGCTAGTAGAGCTCAGGGAATTTTCTGAAACTCATTTTCAGGCTCTGCCTGCTTCTTCAACAATCCCTCTGAAAACAATCCCCTCTGTAATGATCTCTTTCCAAAACACCACAGATGCCAAGCGACATGGCAGCCAGCTCAGCATTCAGTGACCCCAAATAAATGTTTCATGGGGACTAGGTCTCCAGGCCAGGAAGAAATCAACCTAAAATAACAGGAAAATCAGTAGAGTGTAGTGGTTAGCTTAAGCAGGGGTATGGCGGAGTCCTGCAGGCCTGGGTTCAGTTTCTGGCTCTATTAGTAACTTTGACATGGGGGATTAATAGATGCTTTTTAAACCTCACCATGTATTTAAACAGAAAAGTTAATGGTAAATTCTCCCTTTTCTTAGAGTTAATGGGATATTAAATGAGATACTTATAAAGTGTTCAGCACAATATATATCCAATGCAAAGTAAGCCACAATAAATAACAGCTAATGGATTTTGTAATCATAGCAAGTTTTGTCCTAAAACTTATGAAATGTATTATTTGCAGAACGCCTTCTTTAAAAAAAGATGGTGAGAAAAGGCAACTTGAGAAAACCCTACTAAATGAGTCTAAAGTGGTAGAATTTCAAACACTGGGGACTCCAGATTTTAACATCAAGGCAGGGGATGGTTATTCAAGTACCCCAATACAGTCCAGGAGCTACTTCCTCACTCTTGCGTAACTCACTTAGCAGTTTGGAAGTGAATCAGAATTTAGGAGTGATGGGATTTTACAAAATGAAGAAAACAGTTCTCCAGCAAGTCTGCCCTTGGTTTACTTAGGCAACCCGGCAGAAACAACCTTGCATGTGTCAAATGCCAGAGGCTATAGGGGTTTTGCTCTTCCTTGGCAATTTTTTTTTTGCCTGCATCTAATATGAAAGCACCAAGTTTATTAATCACACTTTTATTTTAAAGACACTATCATAAGCATCTTTTAAGTGTTCTGATTTTATATATCTGAACTGGGCTTCCTCACAGAGAGTCTAGCTTCTGTGTATAATTTTTTTAATGTTTTTGCTGATGTGCTTTGAAATTATGAAACTGTGATAATCTCCGTAGCAGAGGGAGTCTATCATTCCAAGTTGTCTACCCCACATTTAACTTTTGAACGTAGGTCTTCAGGAAATATATAGCACAAGGTAATTTCAAAATTACTGAAGCTGCTAACTACTAGGCTTTCTTTATTCTCCCCACATTTTCTGTTTGCTGCTGAAAATAAAAAGAAAGGAAGACACAAACCAATATATCTAAGGATATGACGATATAACAGATTAAAGGGAAGGGATCAAGGAAGCAGGGCAAGGAAAGGGTGATATGAAAATATTTTTAAAGAGTTTAAGGTACATGGAATATTTTTAAAAGGTAGAAAGTTACCAAGAAAAATGAGTAAGAATGTGGGAAAAGATAATTGTATGAAATAAATTGCTATTCATATTTCTTGTGCCTGGCAGTAAAGAACTTTCACATAATCCTAGGAAGAAGTTTCTTAAACCCCCATTCCTCAAAGATTTTGCTTGTGCTTCTTCAGTAACTAACAAAATAAGGATGCTTTTGAACTATTGATTGGTGCAAGTGTGGCTTTATAGCAGAATCATTGCATTTTTAATCTTGGAACTGCCAGTCCCAACAATTTTCAACTAAACTTTAAGTTTTATTACAGGCTGCCATTACTAATTGTTTTTAATTTTTGAGGGACAAATCTAGTTCAGAAAGTTTTGATCATCAGTAGTAGAATTTTTTTTAATGTCCCAATTCTTAGAAACGTATCTGCTCATGCTTATGGGCATCCCATTTTGGATATCTTAATCTTGAAATAGATTCAACTTACTTGATCACTTAGAAAAATGTGGTCTCATTGACTCTTGAATAAAATATAATTTGGGTCACTGTCCCCATTTGCTCAATAGAATTAAAATGATGCATTTCTTTAGGTCTACATGGGCTGGTATCCCTGTCTGTCCTACAGTTCTTTACTGGAATTGAGCAGAAAAGGTCAAATGGGGGGTAATATGTCAAAAGGCTGTAATTAAGATTTAGAAAGATTAATACCGATGGTATTTAATGAAATTGGCTTTTAGATGAATGCTCATCTATTACTTTGATATTTAACTTTTTTTCTTATTAAAATGTTAGTGCTGAATAGAAGCACACAATCAGTGGTAGAAATGTGAGTTTATACAGCTATTCAGGAGGGGGTCACAACTAATAAACAGAGTTTTTTGGTTTTTTTTTTTTTTTGAGTGTGTTGTACTGATGATAAAATTGCTTAGCTTTTCCTCTTAAGATATAATTTTGTTGCTTTCTTCCCAGAGCTTGAACAATTTTTTTCATTGCAATAAGCAGCAAACTCTCAGAGCTGTATCGTACACTGCATTGATGCAGTTTGTTTTTAATTAGTCATTTCAGATGTTTGTAGCAATCTCAAGTATACATAGAAAAAAAGATCTATCAGTTTTTTACAGACAGGGGTACATTTTTCTTCTAAAGGGAAGACTGTGGCTAAATCCAGCATATCACATTGAAAAGAGACTCTAAATCTAAAGTAGTCCTGATGCCTTTTGGTGTTTTGAAGGAGCTGTTTCAAATTCTATGAAAATTTCCATTTCAAAAATAGCTACTGAACTATCACAATGACTGCTTTGCATATATTTTTGGTCACAAAAATACCATTGTTATTTTTCACTATGGATATGCAAATGAGATGTTGATAGGATTAAGTTCTGTCACCTTCTGAGACAGTCTGGTGGTGGCACTATTGAAGTTTTCCTGCCCTTCTCCACTGTTTCCTTCACAGTTAATTAAAGGCATCACACTATTTTGCTTTTCATTCTGCCCAAGGTTTACCTCTCCCTTCTCTTTTTTGGCCTTTTCCCTCATGATTGTTTCCTGAGTCTTGGTACCTCTTCAGATTTGCTCCCGATTGTGACTTATTTCATTGCAGGCATAAACTTCTATTGTCAGTTAAGAAAACATTATCCCCACCTTTAATTGAAAATATAAGAAAATAGTTCATCATAACAAGCTTGTTTGTGCTGATTATTTTGTGTTAGAATTATCTTTTGAATTTTGAAAAATGTTTGAACTTTGTCAGGTGCTTGAAGGGGGGAAATCACACATAATGTTGTAGACCAATGTTACTTCAATAATAATTTCTTTAAAAGTTTGATAATTTAATACCATGTAGATTGTTGTGTTTATTTATGGATGAAAACAAACAAAAATAGATTTTTTTGAAGCACAAGATAGTATTAGTGGATATGCAAGTTTGTGAAAATCAGTTAATACTGAGTTGTCTCTGTTGTGTTTTCAAATTCACCAACCATAAAGCTTGAAAAAATACGCCTTCCAAACACATACTCTCTTTCACTCTAGTAATCAGTGTTCCCACTTAAAAAGTAAGGTGTATGATCCCCCATTCTTGTAAACTAGGTAGACATATAATAAAGGCTTGAATACCCAGCACTTAAAGAAATAGACTTTTTTTTTAAGAAAACCAATTTGAGTGTGAATGGAATAAAATAGACTCATTAAATTAGGTAGAATTAGAACTACCTCTTTTTCAATGAGGAAAGCTTTCACAGCTGAGGCATTTTAAACAGGACTTTTTGTTGGTGCCAAGAAAGGCAAAACCCATTTCCTGAAAATAGTATCATACTTCCTGTGCAATTAGACTCAAGTTCCAAAATCATGATGACTGAATGAATTGTTATACTGTGTAATATTTTACTCAAGCATGTGCATACATATTATTCTCCAAAGTCAATATATTTTATGTCTATTCTATGAACTATTTAATAGTTCTTAGAAACTTTCTATGATGATGATGATGACATACACAGCCCTACCCTAAAATCTTTTAGTCCATATTCACATCAAAATTATCATTAAGATAATTCTTCGTATTCAAATGTTACATGAATACCTACTTTGATAAAATCACGTGTTGACATTTTTCTTTTTTGATAAAATCACAGGAGTGTTGACATTTTTCTCTTTTTAGCCAAATGTTTTCTATCCACTCAGTTTTTCATTCATATTCTTTCTTTGGAAATGGAATTTGGTGGATGCTGCTTAAATTAATTTACTTTTAAAATTCTTCCAAAGTTAGAAATTATCTCTGAATTATCTTAAAATATACACAATATACCTTGCATATGATGTGTAACATTTAAATATTAAAGTGTTGATGAAGATCAATGCAACATTTAAATATTAAAGTGTTGATGAAGATCAATGCAACATTTAAATATTAAAGTGTTGATGAAGATCAATGCAGATAGTTTTTTTTTTTTTTTTTTTTTTTTTTTTAGACTGGGTCTCACTATTCTTGCTGGTGGAACCACAGGCTCACGTTGCCTGGGGCACCAAGGACTCAAGTGATCCCCAGCCTCAGCTTCCCAGGTAGCTGGCACACACCTCCACGCCCAGGTATTTTTTGGAACTAGGTCTCGGTATGTTGCCCTGGGAGGAATCCGTACTGTGATCACCGGTTCCTGCGGTGGCTTCCTAGACTGCATGCACCACCGTGCCTGGCCACAGATAGGTATTTTTAAATCAAAGAAGAAATTAATATCCTTGTAGATATTCACCAGTTCCACTGAATATTTAGTCTGGAAATTAACAAATTGTGACATCACCCAATGTTTTTCCCAATTTTGAATATGCAAGAACTACCAAATAAAATATTTAAAATAGGAAGTTAGAGTTTACATAGGTTAACATTGTACCATTTAATGTTCAGTATCTGACATCAAGGATTTAAGTCTGAGATCTTCATTTTGGATTTTTTCCCACTTCTGTTGTCAATCTTTTTGCTGTAAATGTATAGAAAGTAAACAGGAGTTTCCTTCTTTTGATTTAATTATGAATTCAAATGAACTATGCTATAGAAGTATATTTTTGAAAATTATATGCAGTAAAGTACCGTTGAAGTTAGACTTGAATGAGATTTTTGTAAATTACTCCTATAGTTAAATATTCATTTAGTCATTCGTCTCCTTCCTCCCTTTCTTTCTTCTTTTCTTCTTTCATTCTCTTTTATACATTGGTGTAGTGCACAGTGTATTGGTCTAATTTGAAGCTAAGATGTAGATAATTTGAGCTTAAGCAGGAGTGCAATTGTTTCCATGTATTTGTTTGTACATGATTATGTGGAAATATGGTCACAAAACAGGATATATTGCATACTTTTTATTACAAAGTGTATAATTATAGCTATAGAGAGTGTGAATTTGTGTGTGTGTGTGTGTTGTGTGTAGGAAGATTAGTAAAGTTGTGAAAAACCATATATGTGGTTGGTTCCATTATTGATACTTTTTATTTTCTTCTCTGTGCTTTTCCATGGCCTCTGAAATTTCTGTAATGAATAAGTATGTTAAAAGGATAATATACTTTTAAATGAAAAATGTAAGGGAGAGAGAAAATGAGAGGGGAAAAGAAAGAAGAAAATATTTATGATTTTGTGGAAATGTCTTCGTGAATCAGAACAGGTTTTTGTTGGATTCTGTGTTTATCAACTGTCTTATGTACCTGGATTTTGTGAAGAAATAAGAATTTTCAACAATCAGATTGTTTGCGTTAAAAAAGAGAAGTAAATTCATATATCTACAAAAAGAGAATACTCAAGTGCTAGGGGGTAAGAAAAAGGGCCTGTTTTCTATGTGCTTTTATTGAAAGCAGACAATCAGGGAAACAAGAACTGTACCTGGCTATGGCAATCAGAGAACAAGAATTATATGTGGCCATTACTCCAACTATGGAGACTGCAAATCAGGGAACAAGAACACCAGGACTGGCAGGTTTCTTAGTCCCGGTACTGACTCAGCGGATTCATATCCAAAAGCTAAGTACCCCCAACAGGCAGTTAAGGGTTTATATACACTTACCTGTATTGGTGTTCTGGGTGGGCTATCATTGGTGGTACATATGGTCTGATGTGACAGAAGATAGAATGAGGAGAATCAAAGGGAACCTGGATTGCATGCAAGTAAACCAAGTGTGTAATTCTTGGGTTGTTTTGCTAGACTCCTATGCTATATGTCTTAGGTCACTGTGCTTCAGCATACTCTATCACGCTTTCACCTGGTCATCATACTTCATTATGACAAATAGTTTATTTTGGTCTCATTTATTGTTATCTGTAGTTTTCTTCCCTATTTTCTCTGAGTAATTGACTGACATAAAGAAAATAGGTCTGTACCCATGATTCAAGTACATGGAAATAAGTGATTGTTAGCTCATGACCAGGTAGATTTCAGAAAGAAAACAGTTCTATCTTGGATAAAACGACCTCCAAGAGATTTCCTTGTACTTTCACAGGGGCAGGGACCATGTATTACACATGATACATGCCAGGCAGTTAGAAATAGTACTTGACTCATCAGAGGCTTATAATGAGTGTTTGTGAGTCTTTGTATGGTCAACAAAATTGCGTATTGTTTGAAACAAAACCAATTCTTTCTAGTCTGGTAGAGTCTCACCAGCTCCAACCCCATAATTTTAGAAGTAAAAATTACACTAATGTTATTCTCAGACACTAGAGAATGTGCAGGTTCCCACATACACAGAGGTAGCCACTTGCAGTATAAGCATTTCAGGGATGTCATTTTAAAGATGTCAATGTCAACACCTGCTCTTGGTCACTGAGTCTGGATTGTCCGCATAAAAGATTCTATTTTTTTTTTTGACTTAAAGTCAGTTTTTCCTGGAAGACTACCAACATCCACATCATCATAAGTGTTGGTAAGTATACAGATTCATAGAACTTACTCCAAACCTATTAATTACATAGTGTTTGAAAAAAATTGGTAATGGTAATATTCCCAAATCAGAATCTCATATAGAACTTTAACAAACTCTCTAAGTAAAGATTATATAGCAGAGTTTGTACTCTATGGTGGAAGAATGGTATGGGACTGCTGGGGTGAATCTGGAAAATGTTAATAATTTGATGTATGTATTGACTGATCAGCAAAATAAGATAGAGAATTTAGTTTACAAACGTCTAACTGAAGTCTAACATATATATATATAACATAACATATATATATGTTACATATATATAACAACATATATATATATATATATATATATATATATGCTACAAATTGTAAGTGGACCATTAGTGAATTTCCACAAATCTAACGTGTTGGTGCAAAACAGTGAATATCTGTGAACCAAAATATTCTTAGCATCCATCAAGTCTGTTTCCCTTCCTATAATAACTGATTCCATGACCCAGGGTAACTGATTTCTTGACCTCTAAACCTATAGATTTTTTTTTGTATTTTGGGATTCTTGATAGAAATGGAATCAAACAAGATTTCAGCTTTTGTGATTGGTTTTTTTCACTAGACATTATATTTGAGGCAGCTACAGCTCTTTCATCTACATCCAAACATGCCATCTTTTAGGTTAAATTGGTCATAACATATTCATTTATGGAGGGTTATTGGTACTTTAATAGTTCCCATTTTAGAGTGTTACAAAGAAAACCACAATGCATGTTTAATATGTCTTTGAATAAATACATCTACACAATTGAGCTAAATATGTGCCCAGGGCAGACTTAGAGACAAAAAGTTTTTCTAAAGAGATCACAGCAAATTTCTTTCTAACAGTGATGAACACTCTATTTGCTTCAAGATCTTGCTAGTACTCATCGCTTATCTTCTATTTTTAGCCACTAGGGATATGTAAGTAAGTAAAACAGTATTAAAAAAGTGCCAAAGACAGAACTCAGGAAAGTGCCAAGGGACATTGTCCCAGATGTGGGACAGACAGTTCATCTGCTTTTTATTCTCACTGATCCATGGCCCTAACAAAGCCACCTCATCCTGCAGCCTCTGGATGCTGCCAAGATCCAGTTACAGTCAGAATGCATGTAGTTTCAATTTTCATTTCACTTTAGTAGCTGATGCTGTTAGTCTTACATACCGCTTTTCTGTTCTTCAACCTCAACATTCTAATTCAATAAGCCAGGAAAAGGTGTTGGGACTCAATATATTTCTTCAAGGACAGGGAAGGGAATGAGTTCCCACTGGAGTCACTCAAAACATTTCTGCAGGGGTATGAGCATGAAAAACTCATTGACAATGGCCTTAATGAAAGATTGTTTTGCAAATTGTAGCTAAAGAAGGAAAGATGCCTGAGTTCAAAAAAAGAACAAATTCTCTTTGACTCTACCTTCTTATTTGATTCTAGTCCACTGCTTTTAGATAATACCCAGTAGCATTGGTGAGGGCAATATTCTTTACTTGATATGTTGATATAATTTTTTTTTAAATACTCTCAAAGACACAATCAGAAGTGATGTCTTAGCCAAGAAAGGTTCAGTTCAACAAAGAAACATGTAAAAGAAATTATCACAGATTTATATCTATCATCATTACAAGATTTATATATTTATCATTATAAGATTTATATTTATTGTTATATTTATTATTGTATCACAAGGTTTATATTCATCATGTACAACAAATTATGACAAAATTTATATTATATTTATCACTGTGGACATAATCTTTTAAATTTTATCAGTGACTATATTGAATGAGTTCTTGTCAAGCTTTACAGGATACACCAAGAATAAAGTGACTAAGAATAGCAATCAAACCTGTGATAGCCACATACTAATAATACATAAATTGATTGAGTCATAAAAATCTAACTCACATACTGGCAGCTACTCCTGAAACTCTGAATGGACAATGGATAATTTTAACCTTCTGGCTTTAGACCTCAAGAGAGCAATGTTAAGAATATCAAGTTGTCTTAAGATGTCACCAGATTATGGTGCTTGATCTGACAAACAATCAATTTAAATCTCATCCAGGGAGGAAATGAGAGGATTAAAAAGTCTTCCTTTGTATCATTCATTCATACCTGTTGAATGACCTCAGTGGACTTTATTGGAGGTACTTACATGAGTGTTGGTTTAAGGAATTAAATGTGAATGTTTCTTCTATTAAAGCCCACCATACTTAGGTGGATGTAATAAAACAAGAGTTTGGTGCCATCCATTTTTTGTTATAGATTGCCAAAATGATGTTAGAGAGTGTATTTATAAGTAGTGCATACTAGTGTTGCCAAATATTGACTTTACTTGCTAACTCCATCACATAAAACTTCTGATGACAACCTAAGTAAAGTTCAGTTGAAGATAAAATATTGCAAAATAAATGCCCAAAATGGAAACCATTTTTCAAAACACTAAATTAGGAAGTTAAGGAATCAGGGCAATTAATCAATATTTCAAAATGATGAATATATTTTACAAAACACCACTTAAAATGAAAAGCTCAAAAGGGAGGTTTTCCTGTATGTTTAAAACAATGTTTATTTTAGGCAGCTGTGACAGATTTCAGGTGAGGTTTTGAAAAATTTTTACTACAATTATATTCAGCAAAATGATCTGAAGAAATGCATGTAAATCATATCATAGTTGATGCTAATAATTATACTTGTCATTTATTGAAAATCTATGTTCCAGGTGCTTCACCTACATTTATTCAATTCTCTTTACAAGACTTACAAGACTATATCAATATTGCCTTGACTTTATAATGTACACCGATATTAAGACAACATTCATTTAGTCATTATACCAAATTTTGTTTTCTCATTGACTCACCATTTAACAGGCCAATCAAATTTCCCAAAGCTCCTGGGCTTAATTCCTTCAGGGTAGGTGAGATGGAGAACAGTCAATAAATACCAACAAATGTGGAATTAAGTAAAAAAGAAAACGTATAAACATGAATCAAGAGATAAGGTAGGAAGGGTTGACTGTGGTTGACAGAAGAGGCAAAGAATGGATACGGGTAACATTGTTTGCTGGCAGAGATTCACATATAAGTAGACATGGCATATCTAAAACAAAAAAAAAAAAAAAGAAAGAAACAGCACGATTTGGCCAAATCTGGATTTAAATGTAATTTAAAAGTTTGATAATTATAAAATAGCTATATATGAATTCAGTGGTGGCTATAAGTACTATCTATATGCCAATAACTCCTATACATCTTTCTCTAGCTCAGTCAGTTTCTATATTTATGTGCACAAGCATTTGAATGATACTTTGATTTAGATGCCACCTAGCCATCAGACCCTTTGATATGCTGTTTTATACCTCTGTATCTTATAATTTTAATTAGCATGAGTCATACTTCGTTGATTTTATATTTCATTGATACTTATTAAGTACAGTTCCATTGAAAATACTGTCAGGACTTGCCAAAGGATAAGGACTGCCCTTGTAGTATGACAATCATGAATGAATACTACTAGTAATTGTCTGGGAAATATATAGGGATTTTCCAGTTTCTTCTCTAACATCGAGAATCCATTAGGGCCACAGTGGTGGGAAAGATGCCAAATTTCTATTTTCAAAGAGTTTATATCCTACTGTGGAATAATGTGGATCAAATGCAATGTACAAAAATTTTCACAC
This sequence comes from Uropsilus gracilis, assembly GCA_004024945.1. Taxonomy (NCBI): domain Eukaryota; kingdom Metazoa; phylum Chordata; class Mammalia; order Eulipotyphla; family Talpidae; genus Uropsilus; species Uropsilus gracilis. The sequence goes on along the minus strand of PVHY01000754.1, from coordinate 115,870 downwards.
ATTTATCTCTAATATAAATTTAAGTCATAAAGAGAACTGTAAAGAAAAAAGAAAGAATAAGATAAAATATTCCAGCACAGGGAAAGGTACTTGGGAGTTGCTAAAGGTAGGAAGAAAATTAAGAAAAAAAGTTAGTGCCTGACTGAGGTCTCCAAAGATACCAGACTGTTAGGGGTATACACTCTGAAACTGATTCCACCAACTTCATGCACTAACACAAAGGAAGACTGTTCATATATATATATATACTTTTTTATTTCTGAATTTTGTACAATACATGATTGCAAATTGTTGATTCCCATGGGATTACTCCACCCCACCACACCACCTCTGGTATCTTTGCCTCCTTTTTTTTTTTTTTTTTTTTTTTTTTTTTTTTTTTTTTTTTTTTTTTTTTTTTTTTTTTTTTTGCTATTTGTCTATGTTTAGCCATTTTTTTCCCCTTCATTGGCCAATCTGAGCACCTTTGGCTTGTATCCATGCTTCTTGTTTTTAGGTGACTGTTCTTTCTGTTGTTTTCTGCCTCATTTTGCTGCTCCATTCCATTATGTTTCAGGTCTTTGGCTTTGGGGACCTGACTCCCAGTCTTATGTTTTGGTAGAGCTGCTCCTCAATGGGGACAGCCATTGACTGAGGGTAGGTCTCCTAGTCTCCTTTTTAGGACCTTTGCTGTTGGGCCACTTCCATTCTGTAGGTGTCCTCCCTCTGGCAAAGGGGGTGTGCTATTCCTTATTGACAGCATCTGTGTGCCGGGTTTTTGGTTGCAGCTTCCCAGTGAGTAGAAGACATAGTTCTTTCATGTTTGTTCTCACAGTTCAGTGGTCTGTGATCTTGCCTTGATCTTTTTGAGTCCTGCCTTAGAGGCATGTGTTGTTACAGTCTTTCTTGCTGTTCCTCACCTCTTCTGTTTCTGTGGTTTGTCTTGATATACTTATTGCTAGTGTGGGCTCCTTGGAATGGAGGCTAAGTGAGAGGGGTTGTAGCAAACCACACCCTTCACCCCCCACTGCAACCTGCTTCCTGGCAGGCCTCAGGTGTGCGTTGCAGCGTGCTGGCAGTCCCAGGCAAGCCCCGGAAGCAACCCTGGGCTACGCCCCATCCCACCATGCACGTTGGGGCCAATGTCTGGGCAACCGCAGGCATGGACCGAAACCAGCCTATGCAGTGCCTGCATGTGAGCGGGGACAGCCTCTCTGGACTGAACCCCATGGCTCCATTCCACCCACCCTCCACAGGCGAATGGAGCTGGTATGTGCGAGGTGTGGCAGTCCCGCCATAATGGCACCATAATGGTGGGGCTGCGGAGGGCTTGGGCCAAACCCAGGAAGAATACTCTTAATGTAAAAAATAATAATTTATGTGAATGGAGAGAGAGAAGAAATGATTTCAAATAATTGGTTCCCAATAATAGTCCCAAAGTAATTCAAGCCCTCATGGGCAAACAACCAAATAATTTTGGCCCAAATTGGAGCTGCTGGAGTCCAAAACTTTGCACATATATAAGGTATATTCTGACAAGGAACCATAAGAAAAGTGTTAGATCATAGAGGACTATCATATAATACAGCATGAAGCCGAAATAACGACTGGATTATTTCTGCCAAGAACTAGGAGAAGCCTCCCCACATGTGTCTCATCTATGTGTCACTTTCAAGCATTTTTCCAAGTGTTTCTACATGTTTCTTCTTCATGTATTTCCTCCAAGTCTTCTCTTAGCAGACAAGTGTAAGATGAAGACAGACAAGAAAGTGTGTGCACCTACTTTCCTTATTATATAGGTCTACCTGGCCACTCAACCCTGCTCCTAAGAAACTAGTGGTCCCTTGCTCAGGAAGTTCATTTCATGGAATATTGGCATATATATATATATATATATATATATATATATATATATATATATATATATATATATGGAGAAAAATTGCTGATTCACTTGATCTGTTAAGTGGGGATATAAAGTGACTTTTTTTTCAAAGACCAAATGTTACAAGCTAAAATGAAATGAGCATTATATATTACTGCCCTTCAATTTTTATGTTGTATGAAATGTTTTACCCACCCTACATCTGGAATTTTGTGATACCAACCAAGGTATAGCAAAAATAGAAGTACATTTTCTTTTAATTTCCATTTATCTTCTTAATTGGCCAGCAGTAGTTAAGATGATTACTAATTTAGACATTAAACCCATCTTATCATCTCTTTCTTTCCTTTCCAATAATTGTCCCTGTATATTTTAATGGTAATTAGTCAACTTTTATTATTTAGCATTTTGTAATTACAAAATTGCTTGAAGGTATCATTTAGTTATTCCTAACAAGATTCCAATTATGTTATTGGAAATCAGTTCCTTTCAGGCTATCTAGAAAAATATTAAATTTCTTCAGTACTGTTTTTTCTGTTTTCAGTGAATACCTTTAACTATCTCACTTAAGTTGTGTTGACTTAGCATATATTGATATGAAAGTGCAAAGCTTGGTGTAAAAGCTCTAGTTCTTAACAATCTGTTATTAGAAAAGTAGTTTTTTGTTTGTTTGGTTGGTTGGTTGGGTGGTTTTTCAGCTATTAAAAGACTTCATTTTGAGCTGGGCATGGTGGTGCGTGCTTGTAAGTGACAGCTTATGGAGTCATGGCGGGGTCTGGGGATCGCAATTCGAGTCCTGCCTGGGGCAACACAACAAGACCTGGTCCCCAAAAATAGCTGGGCATGGTGGCACGTGCCTGTAATCCTAGCTACCTGGGAAGCTGAGGCTAGGGATTTCTTAAATCTGTGATCCCATGGGCAATGTGAGCCTGCAGTTCCAAGGCAAAAATAGCAAGACAGAGTCTCAAAAACAGAAAAAAAGACTATATTTTGGTGGCATTTATCATTTCGATGCTAATATGATTACACTTGCTGATTTTATGGCACAGAATTTTGGGGAGAAAGACTGCAGTTTCCTACTTAATTTTGTCAGTCATAGAATATACAGTTTAACACTATTTAATGGAAATCAGGATATTTAGCTCTGAACTGAAATCAGTTGATGTACTTTAAGTTCAGGAAAATTAACTCCAATAAACAATTGGGGAAAAACATTTTATAAAAATGAAATCATAAGAGTCTTATTGTATGTTGTCTTGGATGAATGTTTGATTAGTTTCTTCTAATTCAGAAATCAGTTTCTCTGAATCTGAATTTATACCATGGACACTTTGACACTGTGTTCTTTCTAAGTTTTACCATCATCAGGATCTGCCCAATGGGCTTACATAGTGTGACTAATGCAAAAGATTGCCATAAGGATGATCACAATTACTCAGTAAATGTTCCTTTCCCTCTCTTGATATAAGATTATTTATGCAGAATGTATTTTAGTAGTAGATACACTTGATGAGCTTCTTATAGAAATTAGCAGATAACACTTCTATACTGAGATTAGCAGCCCCTGAAAGTTCATGCTCCACTCTAATCAAGACAGGATTTCCAGTGCAATAACCCTAAAGGGTATGTGACTCTTATTATAGAAGAAAGGCATTTTAAAAAGCAGAACCCACCAGTTCATTGGATCAGTTAAGATTTTATTGTAGCCAAGGGTCCTTAAAGCTCTCTTCGGAATCAGCCACTTCTATCATTTAACAGCCTTGTTCTGTGTTTTGGCAACAGACCCCAAGTGAATGGGCCTAACTGGGGATGGGAAAAAAGGAATCCACCCAAAGGCCCTTTTTTGCCTTTGCAAACTGATGGTTTCCAAGCCGTTTTCTGGTGTTTGGAAACACTGCCTAGTAACTGGGGGAAGAGGCAGCTGTGCTTTGGCCCACATGAGGTAATTTGCAGACACATTTTAATTGCCTTTTAGGGAGCATGAAGGAGTTCCAAATAGTCTAATGAGTTCCAGCAAACACCTGTGAAATGCTTTTAGACGGCCATGTAATACTGAAATTAAGAATGTAATGCAGCAATTGAAGGCATGGTTGTCAATTTTTTTCCTCCTTCTCTGAAAAGGATAGTGAAAGATGTTTTTAAAACCTTTTACCTATAGTAGGTTTCCCATTCACCAAATGACACTATTTCTCACTTCTTGAACTAATATAGAAGATTCAATAAATAATGTTTGATACACTCTTCACATAATCTAGCTTGACATTTAAAACTGGAAGATACTTGATCAGACAGTAAAATTCCAATTAAAAGTCTATCAGAGAATTATACATATACAATTATATACCAGTTAGTTGCCAATAGTATGAATGACCTGAAATACAAGCAAAAAATCATATTGTGGATATAGATTGAGATTTTGGAAAATGTTTTAGTTTCTCTCCTTCCCTTTCTCCTTCCTTCCCTCTTTCCTTCCTTCTTTCTCTTCTCCTCACTCCCTTCCTCCTTATTTAAATGATTCATTGTCAATTTAAATGTAGGTATTTTTGAGAGATGAATGATATTGTAATCTTGCTGGTACACTTGGGAACAAATGAACTGAAACAGGAAAAATTAGTATAATTCGGAGATTAGAAAGATGATTTTCAGAAATTATACCTTATTGTAACTTCAGACCCAGGTTATCATTTCAGGTGTGTGTGTGTGTGTGTGTGTGTGTGTGTGTGTGTGTGTGTGTGTGTGTGTGCCATTGTTCTCCTGAAAACTGATGACTATCCTGAAATGTGTGTTTCTTTCAAAGAATATCTCAATGCTTTTAATGCATATGCTAGGCATTACATATACACATACACATGCCCTCTAGCCAAAGAAAATAAAACAATCTAAGATGAAATCAAACTTTATTGTTCTTCTGTAGTATGCCTAGCATAGTTATAAGATATATCAATGTTAACAGATACAACTATAATTCTTTTATCCACACTTTATATTTCTATTGCAAACATTTAGGTTACTTTGACTTTTTCATTATAGGAAGCAATGCTTCTCTCATCTTTATTTGCAAAAATATTTCTTTAGACTACCTACGAATGGGTTTGGTAGGTGATAAGTCACATACATTCTGAACTTTTCTAGAAGTACATTTGACTATATTTCTCTCCAAAATGGTTATACTAATTTACTTTGCCACCAGTGGTGCATAAGAATTCAGGTACATCTATATCCTTGCAGGTTCCTAAAGTTATCAGCATTTCAAGTTTGTCTTTTTGATAGTTAGAAAACTCTGGCTTGGTCTACTTTATTTTGTTATCAATAATCTGCATCTTTCATGCATTTTGACAATTCACACAGGATCTTCTGTTAATTGCTTGTAAATAATTTTTATCATTTTCGTTATCCCTCAAAAATTTTAAAGTATATTTGGAGTCTTTATCAATTGGAGCCCAGGAACATTCTTTGGTTATATGTGTTACAAATACTATTTCTGTTTATAATTTACCTTTTTCATTTGGTTTTTACTTAGTTTTGGCATATACAAGACTTAATTTTTATGGAAATTTTTGTTAATGCCTTATTTTAGGAAGTCTTTCTAGATAGTAAATACTATCTTGTAATATCTTCTATATGTAATAAGCATGTTTTTAACCTTACTCTATCCATGTGGAGATAATTTTGTGAGGCAGGTTTAAATTTCTTTCATATGGCTAACCCATATTATTAGTGCCTATTTTGTTCATCTGCAGTGACCTTTGTAATATTTTAAATTTCTTTATATGAAAACTTCTAGAACTAGACTGCCTTATGAGATTCAATAGTTTAAGCAAGTGTTTGCATTTGTATGCATTTAAAATAAGCAAAATAAAAAGAAATTCAATTTCTTAGCAGCATTAATCACATTTCAAGTACTCACTAGTCAAATGTGACTTAATCACTACTTCATTGAACTTTGCAAGTATGTAAAATTTTCATTATCACTGAAAAATTTATGGGCAGCACTATTAAAAATTAAGGCTGTTACCTTCTATTCACCTCCATCTGCTTCTGCTCCTATACCACAGTATCTTAATTAGTATGACATTTCTATAATACTACTCTCCTAGAGCTAGTTATTCTTCCTTATTTTCACTTTTCGGAGATGTCCTCTCTACACTTGGCATTTGATTCTCTAGGTGATATTTATATTCATCCTTAGAAAATTTGGTGTTTCATTGAGCTTAAATGGACATTTGAGATTAACTTGTATTTTTGTACTATTGGATTCTCTGTCCTTGAACATTGTATACCTTTCTTTTAATTTAGAATTGTTTTTGAATATTAAGGTTTTCCATATATCTTGTACATTCTGAATAGCTTGCATCATAATTGCTAAAAGTTTTCATTTTTCTTATATGTATATTTTTTCTTTCATATCACTTATTTATTGCCAGTATATGGCAAAGTCATTGATTGTTATATAGTGATAATATATATCCTGTCATTTCACTGAATTCTTATTGAGTTTTTTTGCTCTATAAAATCTCTAAAGTTTCTGACTGGGCATGATGGCACATGCCTGCAAATGGCAGTCTAGGAAGCCGCTGCCGGAACTGGGGATCACGGCTCGAGTCCTACTTGGCGCAACGCAGCTAGACCTAGTTCCAAAAAAAAAAATAGCTGGGTGTGGTGGTGTGTGCCTGTAATCCCAGCTACCTGAGAAGCTGAGGCTAGGGATTGCTTGAGTCCGTGATACCCTGGGCAAACGTGAGCCTGCGGTTCCAGGGGCAAATTAGCGAGACCTTGTCTTGAAAAAAAAAAGTGTCTGAAATTTCTAATTTGGATAACCATTGTGTTTGTGAATAAGTATGTTCAACTTACACAACGTGTTTCTTTTTCTACTTTTGTTGCTTTAGCAGAGATTTGTAGAATCATGTGGACCAGATTATATAGTTAATGATGGTGCTGAAATCTGACGTAGGTTACTTTTTTAAGTTCATGGCTTTGTATAAGGGTTAGAATATTATTATATTCTATTTTCCTGAATCTACTACTAAATTATTAATTGCTATTAAATTCTGTCAAATTGCTTTTTAGCTATATGATATTTATTTATATCAATTAATACTTCAAACTATATTGAACTATTTTTTGCAAACTAAAAACAGCCAACTTTTGAATTTTTTTATGGTTACTACTATTATTATTTTGCTGGATTTGGTTTTGTTTTGTGTCTATATTTTATTTAGTCTATTTTTAAATCTCTGTATTTTCTCTATGTGATTTAGGTTCCATTTATAGTTATTTTGATTTTTGATAAAAGCGAATTTGCTTTCACTGCCACATTTTATGTTATTTTCCTTCCTTGAAATTTCTTTCTTTCCTACTTTGTTTTTCATTAAATTTGCTCATATTCTCATTGACTTATTCAAAATTATCTATTAAGTGATGTCAAATATTATCTTGGTTATTTGAAAAATAACCATGAATGCCCCTGCCTTCAGAGAACTTTAGTGGAGGATGATGGACAATAACTACATAAGAAATTTAAGAGTTGTTTGTCATAGATTCCACACATTAAAGTGAAGAATAAAATAGGAATGTTCAGTAAATAAAAATGGTGTGGCCTTCTAACTCAATACCTTAAATGAAAAAAAAAAATAGTGTTTCAGTGATAAAAGCAAATCTAGTACACAGAGGCTGGGCAATCTGCTCTGCTCCAGTATGATGGGGGAAAAAAGAATTTCTTTTACCCTTATTCCTATTTTTTCTTGATTTTCCTTATTTTAATAGCAACATAATGTTCATCCATTCAATCCTTCTATGGTATCAAGCCTTGCAAATGGGGAAATGGTAAATCTTTGCAATGTTAATGTTCAGAATGATTATGAATTAATTCTGGGCACCATTAATTATCCTTCAGTCAGCTTCTCTAATTTAAAAAAAAAAAGCTAATTAAATTTCACAAAATATACCCTCAATCTATATCACAAGAAAACTGTTAGTATTGACACAATTATATTGATAAATATGATGAATCATTTGAAATGCTAGCATTTACTAATTTTAACCTTATTTATATGGATATTTCATAAAAATCAACCTCATTCAGATCCTCAAAATATTCTTGTGAAATTCAAATTTGCAGCTTAGTTTGATTAGTCTATATGCTATTATTGTTAAAAAGCCTTAACTTGATTTTCTACAAAATGATAGATGACATATGCTTTAATGTGTGTTTTCTACTTTGTGCAATGTGGTTTTTTGTACATCAAGCTTCAAGCAGTGATGCTTATTGTTAAGGTTGAAAAAATAAAAAGGTGCATTAAACATACAGTGAATACTATCATTTTAGTAGATAGAAGTATAGATTTGACATTTCATATTTTGTCACTTGATCTTGCGAGATTGATTTATGACAGACAATAAAGTTGTCAGAGGCCTCTTTTTGTTTGCAATGTTATAGTTCTCAAATTATGAGAACACAGAGTTTTGCTGTACAGGGAAGAAGTAGTTCTTTGGTTGATGTGAATGAAATGACAGTTCAACCTAAGAAAAATACTTGATGCTATGAAACTGGGGTGTCACTACTTCTTTGGCAATGAAAAATTCTATTAAAAAATCACCCCATCTCACATTGGGCCACAGTGTGTAGTCAACTTGGCTACCAGGAGTAAAGCTGTTCAGAAAATGGAAAATGACAAATGGAGTACTTCACCACTAGTTACATATAATAAAATGTATTTGTCCTTAAAGATTTGTCCTTAAAATCTCTTGTTTCCTCTAGTCTGATTAATCCAGAAACATTATTTCATTTTGTTTCAGGTGTCTTGGACCCAATTAGAAACTTAGTTTTATCTTTTTACTCCCTTGAAATTTAAGAATGACATTTTCTCTTTCAAATTAATAAAGTATTCTCAGATCTTTTTGGCCAGTAATCTATTAAAAGCAAGAGGTAAGGATTTTAATATAGACACTCAGAACATGTTGATAGCCCAATTTATTAGGATATTAAACTGATAACAATTAATTAGAAGATGCCTTATTGCATAGTAAGGTCACATAAATAGTGAGACACAAAAAGGAACATTTTAAAAATAACAAAAAAAGTCATTTGATTCTTCTTCAGATTGTAGGAAAGGATCAGAGATCATCAAGATGGGGAATCTGAAGACAATTTTTCTTATTCTGAATGTTAATGATATACTAGAATTTCCCTTTTATCTAGTTTTACTAAAATTATCTGCATCTCTCCGGTTGCAGTTAAATTCTGAAATTTATTAAACCCACCCACAAAAAAATGTAGTGGGAATTAGGGAAGTGAAGGGGACAGGTTATTTTCTTTTTGCACACAAGAAATAAAGTCAGGGAAGTAGTAGATAATGAAGAAAAGAAATTACCAGTTTTGCTAACTCTAGGGAAATTGGATCTTGACCATCCTGTAACAAATCTATGGCACTCAATGAAATGACCAAAATTAAAAATACAAACTTTTATATTTTAACTAGTTCTTTTTTTAGTTATTATGTTCTCAAAAATTTCACTGTAGGATTTCCTAAAGTATAATATTTTTGTTCACATAAATCAAGATGTTTACCTATGATTCTTAATATAGGGTAAGTCAAGTTTTAGTCACCTCAGGCATCAATTTCCTCTCACCATTGCTTTGCAATATGCTGTTGTATGCTCAGGAAAGAGGTTATTTGCTTTTGTCACTGAAGTTAATATTCTCCCCAAACTTAGAGCACATTCAATGGAGTTGGTAACAGTGTTCCTTGATTACTGTCATGTCACATATAACCATTTCCTGTGATGGTTCAAGGTAACCTAAAAGCCAGGTTTTTTTTTTTTTCATTAAATTATTCAGTCTAGGAAGATTTATTAAGCATAGTATATACTCCAGAATGATTAATTACCTTTTACCTCTCCTATTTTGACAATCTTCATGTTTAAATGAGTGAGTATTTTGTTTTCTTCTATTTTTCAACTTTTTTTTAACCATCTCACTTTTAGAATATTTTTGTATTTTTCACTCATTCTAGTTTAATATTGTGTACTATTATCCTAGAAATCTTTAGGTATTCTTGATCATTATCATCTACTTCAGAGTAAGACTTTTAAAATGCCTTGTACTTTTAGAATTTCATACTTTCACTTCATTTCATATCCCACTTCCATTTTCTATTTTGGTCCTGTATTTCAATAATGTATATGCTTTGTTTATTTTTTTCTTTATTGAGGTCATATTGGTTTATAACACTCTATATGTATAGTACCATACCACCACTCCATCAAAGCACCCATAGTTTTTTAGCCTTTTGGTTACCCTTGTCTCTTTGTTCCCATGCTCCTTTGCCCCCTACCCCACCATTAGTGATCTGAGAGACATGTTCTCAAGTCTACGATATCTCTTCCAACTCTACTTATATTTCACTTTATCTATGGTGTGTCTCCTCTAAGATAGCTTTGGTGTTAATGATCTTATAGAATTTCCTCCCTTTGATTATGAAAGGGACGTTGGGATTTGATTTTAATGGAGACAAGATGGTAAAAATAATTGGAAGGCACCTTGAAGATTAGACTCAAATAGACTTTTTACTGCAAAGTCTGTTAACTACTATATGTCAGTCATGTGTGCATCTATATACATTGTCTGCTGCCAATCTCTACTTCATTACTGATTCTGTACATAATATGGTTCTATACATGAAATGGCATATTTTTGTTTTTACTAAATAATGCTATCTCATGAATAAAAGATTTCTTTAGATTGTCTTTATATATGTGTGTGTATACATACATATATATGTATACATATATATATGTATGTATACACACACATGAAGCTAACCCCTTTAATATTGAATATGCAGACTATTTTCTAAAAGCTTATCTTATATTGGATAATCAAAATAATGGTATGTCTAGAGTGGCATAACTGTACCAATCCCTTCCTAAGTAAATGAACTCAAATACCATAATCCTAGTGCAGAATATGACATAATTGAGGTTTATGTAACTCTAATATCTGACATTTAATTACTACTAGTAATGGTAATAATATAATGTGTAGTACTTTAAAGTTTTTATCTTATTCTATCAAATTGCCCAATGTAGTAGAAAATGCTCTGAATAAAGGTATGGTATGAAAAGGTATCCTTTTCAGAATCTTAGCGTTGTATATATACAGGATAATAATATAATTTAGTCTTTATTTTTCAATCTATAGCATAGCTTATTTTCTAGCATAACTTTCATAAACATTAGTATGAGAAACTGACATTGTAAGAGAAGATGAAAAACAATGCATCAATGAATTTGAGTCAGAGAAAGAAAATACTAAAGGAGTATGTTTTAAAATAAAAATTTTTAATGCTTTAAATTTTAAGAACTTGTTCGTTCAAACATCTACCACTACTCTGTAGTCTCGGTGGGTTACTAAATGAACATTTGCTTTAGTACCTAATTCTGTATAATGGAGATCATCATCATCATCATCATAATGATGACATCTATATAGAGTTGCTGACCGCATATGTCAGGATTCATGAAAGTAATTAGAAAATGATATTATTCAAAAACATCATTATTTTATGAATGATGATGGTGATGAGCATAAATATTTCTTTGGCTTCAAACATTGAATATAAAAGCAATATTTTTATAAAAAGTTTTCTTAAGTGAACCATGAGGAAGGAAAGTTTCCATATGCTTATCTATTTTATACAAAGAAAAAGGAACTTGATCAAGCTATAATGAAAAGTAATATGAGCTGTCTACATATTCATATTCTATAATATAACCAATCTCATGTCTACATCTTAATCATTCTATCCTAGGGCATTAACACTGCAACGGCTAACAACAACTCCGAACTCAATCCCAAACTACATCTGATCTTTCTAAATTGTGTTGACTAAATGGTTACTTGTCCACTCCTAGGCTTTCCATTTGCAGAGTGAGATGCCCACAATACCGTAGTACCCATCATTGATTACCTAATTACAAAAACATTCCATCAGTAAATCTGCACAACATCTGTGAACCTATATGTCACCATTGCAGCCCCCTCTGTCTATTCCCCTGGAGCTTCACTGAGGCGGTTCTACTGACATAATATATTCATTATCCATTAGATCTGGCACACGCTCTGCAGTGCTCAATTACGATACAATCGAGCGAAGGGGCTGGTGTCGGTCGATGTAATGACTTTCTGATTATCTGTCTTTAAATGATGAATGAAATGAAAATGTACTTCTCAAACCAAATATAAGATTGTTAGGATGCCAAATGAAAATTGTACAAAGTCTCCTTTATGGCAGAATGGCAGGCCTTATTTTGACTTAGCATTAGCTCACCAAAGATAGTTTTCCAAATCATCCTGCTCTTTGGTTGTAAAATGACTGTGGATCCACTGAATCTCTGACCTAAATCAACATTCTGGGGTCATTGCAGTACACTTTGACTAAAGATTTAATTCACGGGAACTCTCCAGTACTTTTCTAAGTTCTTGGGTTTTCATCTTTACTTGCATAAACTGACCTCCCAGTATTAGTTTTATTGCTTCCAGTTTGTCACCTGGATCAGATTAATTTTTGAGCTGTTTTTGTCTCATGGAGAGCTGTAAAATAATTAAGCAGATTGATACATAGACAGGCATTTAAAAAAAATGCCAGGATTATAAATAAGTGGAAGACTCAAAAACATTTTGTTGTTCAAATAATTATGAAGCAGGTGTTTGATAGTACAGTCATTTCTGTTTCTGTTTACATCTTTAGTTATTATTCTGTTAATTATAATTGAAAATCCAATAAAGCTTCATATTGGAGCACTCACAAATCTGCCTTAAATTACAGCTACTCAGTTTATTCCGTTAAATAGAATGTGTTGGTCTCTTGGTTATAAAATATTTTTTAATCCATCCCTCTTCCTAGCTCTTTAAATTCTGCATAATAATTGAGACTTTTAAAAGAGGTAGAGAAGAAATAAATGTATTGATTTTCCATGCCACAATCAGCTAACAGAATGTTGTTGAGTGTGTGGAAAGTACCCACAGAGACTCCAATAAACATCTCTGTAAGCTGAGGCACCATTCCTTGCCACACACTGTGCTTTGGTTTTGTAAAGAAATTATGGAAAATACGAGATCTTCTAAATTAGAATTTTTTAAATGATTTTCTAATTGCCTTGCTCTGAGTTTCCTATTTGAGAACTTGATCTGAAAATCACCCACAAGATCAAAATAGAGTTCACTTGGATGTCATTTATCTAAAGCAAAGAGCTTGTCTCTATGCTTGTGGGAGATTGATAATTCCAGGCTAGGGAACTGATAGCTCAATGGCCATTGAGAATAATTTGAGAGACCATGTCCTCCCTATTTGTTTTTATTTGCAATAGAATTAAATCTACTCTAGGGTGAAGAAATGTGCATGTGCCTATAAGATGTTCCCATTCTTGGGATTATAACAGCCTTCTTATCTTTTACTGTAAAGAATGACTATACTGGATATTGGTTAAATGTCTTGAGACCTTTTAGGTAAAGTAAAAAACAAGAAAAATTGTCTCTAAGGGAACTGTTTAAATGAGCTTGCTAATTAATTAAGTGCATCTCAGCATTCTTGATTTGAAAACTCTAACAAGAATCTTATGAGCTTCTAAGTCTATAAAAATACATAGGGTATATAAATTTTTCCCTTTTTTTCCTCTGGTCAGAATGGAAAATATTTAAGTGGAGGCATATTAGGATCTCCAAGATAATATGAATTAGATTTAGAACTATAGCCAGCTTTATTTAATTCCATATTTGTTTATTTTTAAAAAAAATATCTACTAATTTGAAAACAGTGCTGTTTTATTTATATAACTAATATAATAATACAAAGGTCAAAATTTCCAGAATTTTTTGGAGTATGTTTTAAAAAGAACACCACCATTTATTACTGGCTCTTATATAAATATAAAACATCTAAAAATCATAACTGTGGATGTTTTCTCTTTGAACCAAAAATTCTAATATATTAGAAAAAGATGATTTGTCAATAAAATGTCAAACTAACTTTTTGTCTCTAGGCTGGACTAAGCCCAGATTATTCCAGAAAGATAGATTCCTAATGTCAAAAGATGCCAATTTAGTTTTTATATTAAACTCTTGGATTTGAGAAAACTATCTTTTTTTAATCATAGAAAGAGCAATAGGATATTAACATTGCCAGTGCCAGGTGTTAGAACTAACTCCAGGTTCCACAACCTGATCCCATTTGACACCTGTTTGCACAGTGGGGTTGTTGTTACAAGAGAGGAACTTGGGTTTAGGGAACCCAAATCTTTTATAATGGAAAGTAAGCATGTCTATCTTTTATGCAAAAATGAAGACATTTTATCCCAAGGTCTTAAGAAATCTAATCCCTTGCTCCAGTAGAAATCTAATCCCTTATCTCCATATACCAAGTGTGATTACTCTATTAAAAACCCTTGAAAAGTCGATTGAAATCAAAAGCATGCTCCAGAACATGGTAAACTATCATGAATTTCTAAAGAACCCCAATAACTTTTTATGTTTTCCAGAAAATAATAATCATTTCCTGAATTGTTTCAATATATCATGGATGAGAGAGCTCCTCGGGAATATCTGTCTTTTGATGGCACTCCTCTCTGAACCAGGTTTTACTAATCCCATTTTACAGATGAATTCACTAAATTTAAAAGACTAAGCAAATTATTCCAGATCCCATTAGTTGGTAAAGCAGAGATCTCAACCTATCCAAATGCATGAGACCAGAGTACTTTCTATCAGGCTTGCTTATTTATAAATAACATAAAACAATCACTTCATTATATGATATGATATGACTTGAGAAATGTTTGGGGAGGCTGCTCATCAAAAATAAAACATTTTCCTATGTTCTAGTCCTGTGCTATAAAATTAACTTTTAAAGGATGTGTTCCATTTTTAATATTCTTCCAGAACCTTTCATATTTGAAGTCTCTGGGGATTTTCTGTAGTTAACCAGTAATACCCTAGGAAGCAAAGAAGTTCACAAATGTTGAGAGACAGGTTCTTAGCTGCCCTGACCAGGAGCTTATAGCAATGATATTCTAGTCTCATGAGACAGTGAATCTCATGGGTGTTCGGGGACCTGGAGAAGAACAATCTGGGGAGAGAGAAGAGAGTATGCACACAATTATTTTCTACTTGTGTCCCTTCTCAATCAAGACTTGCATCTCAGTCTTGATCTGAGTAGTTTCCCTGGCATCTCATTCCTCTTCTAGATAATTCCTCTTCTAGCCTGATAAATCACTGTATTTTATTAAATGGTTTCATGCAATAAAGACTTTTCTACATATTCTGAAAAGTTAGAAAACTTTATTCTCTATTGTGTTGTTTCTATTATGTTTATTTATAGAATTACTTTCCGATTCCAATTGGTAATGCATAAAGCATAAGAGGGGTCCTTCTGAAAGTAGATTTGTAGATTTGGAAAAAGTGGGATGAAGGCTAGTTATTTGTTTATGTGAACATGTCATTGGGTTTCATACGGTAATGTGAATTGTGAATCTCTAAGAGAAGGAAATTGTTTGCAGAATTTTCTGAATTTATTCCATACTGGAGCCCTTTTTCAAGGAGCACACTTGGGAAGTACTGCCTTAAGGAACTTGTGTAGGGATGAAACCATTTGTTTTTTCATCTTAAAATACCAACTGTATGACCACATAATGGAAAAAAAGATGTTATCTTTGTCTTTAAGTTGCTTGTGGCAACACAGACAAATATATAATCTGAACATATATATGTGGTTTTTTTAATTCATGTTTCAAATATATAAAGAGTAATTTAGTAATACCAAAACAATGTCCAAAGTCATATATAAAATACCTAGTACTTTATTTTGACATACATGGATATTCAAATATTTTTTAAATTTCCTTTAGGGAAAATATAGAGTGCTGAGAAAGTTCCTAGAAAGCACAGTATTATGTTTATGCTCTGCTGAAGTGATAAATGTAGAACTATCTTATAGTTTACTGTGCCAGCTGTAAAGTAGACATTACTTTACAGTGTAATTCCTATGTATACTAGGAACTCCATCTTAGGTGTAATTGGCACTCCATCTTAGGTGTAATTCCTATGTATACTAACTGATCTCATTATAATACAAAATGTTCATCTAAATATTTTAATGTCATTTTGCTTCTTACCACAATGAAGAAATTGTTATTGAACTCATGCTATAAGTAACTATAAAAATGGAGAATCATATAAAGCAAGTGGTTTCAAATTAAACAAGAGTAATTTCTCCAAGCAGTGAAGCATGAGACAGACTCAAATTGACTCGAATTTTTGCTGGAAGTCTGTTTCTACACTGGCATTGGAAGGCAAAATTCATAGTAGATCTCATTGGACTGTGAAAGTTGAGATGAGTTTGAGATTGCTGAATCCACTGGGAATTGTGGATCTGTGCAGGAGAGAAGGAAACTATGTACGAAAGGAGCCCAAATATGTGTATGTGTGCTGCTTGATATCTATGACTATGTGTGCATAGTCAGGCAAAACACTAGGAAATCTTTCAGATGGGAGAGATCAAAGAACTCTGACCTAATATAATATTTCAAGACCTGGGAAGTGCTTAGAGATTTAGAACTTCTATGTAGCAAAAAAGGAGAGATCACCCTGGTTATCCAAGCTAGACCATTCTCTGTGGTACCTTAAAAACCTCAAGTGGACATGCTTCAGTATAAATGCAACACTAGATTCAGAAATCTGAATTATTCTCAACTATCCCTAATCAAGGGATAAGCAAACCTTATCTGTTAAGCAAACCTTAAAAGAATCAGGTAGAGTTATATCAATCAACTGACTACCTGAAAAAAACTCAGTTATGTAAAGGATGACTACTCAGTAGAAACTCTCAATGCTATACTTAGCATTCTACTAACTGGTTAGAAGCTTAAAAATAGACACACAAAAGACGTTATAACGAGATGCAACAAAGAGAGGCAGAATGGGGAGGGGAAATAGGGGAGCAATTGAGATGGAAAATACAGTCAATAAAGAAAAGACTCAGTGGGAAGAGATATTGAAATAAAAGAAATTTAACATTTCTAAATAAACTTGAGAATTTAAATAAGATGATGCTATAAGAATATATAACAAGTAAACAGAGAGGAACATTAGCATTTAGAATGAAACTAAATAAAAATATAGGAGTAAAAAATGATGATATGAAAAAGATACTAGGGTAAGATTTTTATAAATTTGGACAGTTTTGGGGACAACATGAGTAATTCAACATACGACAATACAAACTCTTCAATTTGATGCACAAAAGGAACCATGCTGCTGGTTGGGAGGAGATGAATAACACCTCAGTGAAACTCCAAGGTGGTGTGCAGGAATGTAACAAATGTGTGCTAGAACTCCTAGAAGAAGACAAGAGATATCTACGGGTACACGTTAAAATAATATTAATTATAATATAATAACAAAGACAAAAATGTACCTACGGGTACACGTTAAAATAATAATAATTATAATAACAAAGACAAAAAAGTAATGGCTCGAATCTTTCTTAAATCTGATACAAACTATCAACAAAATATGCCAGATGGAGTCATGTTTTTAAAGTGCTATCAATCTTGAGTTCTATATCCAATAAAACTACCCTTTAAAAGTGAAGGCAAAATAAAGACATTGTTAAATAAATAACAGCTAAAATTGTTTACCACCACTAAGCATTTTCAATGAGAAATGTTAAAAGACATTCCTAGCCTGAAGAAAAAGGACTTAAACCTAGAAATGAAGAGATGTAAATTACTAAATATCTGTGTAAATATTAGATTTTCCCTCTTGTTTTAAAATAATTTTAACTGACCATTTGTTTTGAAGTAAAAATAGTAGCAGCATGTCTTGTGATAATGTGATTTTGAGTAAATAAAATTATATTACACAATATTCCAAAATGTGGAGAGGTATAAATGGAATTACAAATTTGGGAGGTTCTTATAAGTGGTATATGATACAAACAGTGTAGTATTAATATATGATAAACTGTGGTAGGTTAAGAATGCATATATTACTCCCTAGAGCAACTACTAAAAAGTAAAACACAAGGGTATTGCTAAAAAGCCAATAAAGGAGATAAAAATGGATTGCTAAATTTCTTTAATAAGACTTCTTGTTTCCTCTCCAGGGGAATAATGAATAACAAGATCAGCAAAGTAGTAGACATCTTAAATTGTAATCTTGCTTTATATATAAATCTGCTGTTGTTGTTTATTTCAGAGTCATGGATTGGCTTGAGGTTATGGGGGTTTTGTATATTTCTTATCTAACTTTATTCTCTTTTACTTTCTAGTGGAATAGCTTTCCCAGAACTAATCTAATCATAATCCTGGAAGCAATGCTTAGTAATGAATCAATCAATCTGATTGGATATAGAGGAAAAGTTTAAGGACAAATGGATAAATTTTACCCAATGAAGTCTACTTCAAAACTTAATCACATATATCAATTTTTAATGAGCCATTGTGCTGAATACAACTTTTATTTATATTTTAATTTTGTTAGAACAAATAACACTACCACATTTTCTTTCTTTAGATGACTAATGTGATCAGATGTCTTGAACATTTGTTAGTTCTAGTGAAGGGCTGGAATCATTAATTTTTGGCCATTGTATCACACATAACAAACATTGCATGAATCACCCATGTGTGATGTTGACTTAGCTGTCATTTCCTAGATGAGGAAGTTGGGTATATTTACCATTTTGTCTACTGAATCATGTTTTCATTACATGCCTTCTTCTCTATAATTCATTTCTTTTTCTCCCCATAGGCTCTGTTTTTAAATTATTGTTATATTCATTATACACAAAAGCATTGTCAGTTCACTATAGGTCTTTAAAACTTTAATCTCCATTGCTTTACTTCTCTAACTAAAGACCAGTAGTGAACTGCTTGGGGACAAGCACTGATTAATGGTCTATACTTGTAATAGAAATGGCATAAGCTTCTCCAGAAGACAATGACTTCGGTTTTGTTTGTTTGTTGTTGTTTTAAGAAAATATGAATAGCTATGGCATTAACTCAAGGTGTTAGTGTCATTGGATTTTTTTTTTCTGAATTTAAATACTTCACAGTAACCATGTTGGGTAGAAATTATTTCTTATATTAACTGAACATATTCTTTAGCTTGAAACTATGCAGAAGAGTGAAAAGGAAAACAGGTTTATTCACATCTGAAACAAAAATAAACAAAGATTCGTCTTTCAAAGTTTTGTGCAGTTTCTAATAGACAAGCACATTTTCCCTCCTGGTGGATTGCATCTTTGAAGATTGAATTTTCCTTTAAAAGAAATCACTTAATTTTTCTCTTGATAAAGTTCATTGACCTTATAAGCACCAATTCTCAGGTAAGTAATAGTCTACAGTAATAAGGGCAGGAACAAGGCAGAGACCATTCCTGGCAGAAAAGTGACCAAGAAGACTGGCTGTGGTGAGGAAAAGAAAGATTGGCATTGATTAAGCCAATATCCCACAGAATAATGCTTGACAGAGCAAAGAAATAGGGTCCAAAAAGGATTTCAGAAGTGATGGTGGGACAAGAACATTTCCCTGAGATGCTGCCCACTTCTAGAAAGAAAGCACTGTGCAGATACACAGTCACGCCCATCAAGGAAAGATTATGGCACAAATAGCTAAAGCCTCAGAATTTTCCTAATTGCATAATCACCTGATTAGTGTAGTCTGAATTACATAATTGCACAGTGAGACTTGACATTTCAAGATGGAGGTTGCCATTCAAAAAGGGGAGCGGGGAGGAGGTTGGAGATAGAATTGACAAGGATTGTTGAGTGCCTGGCCAAATACTACACCTGAGACACTGGTGAACACACCAGTTTTCATCACAGCTTGACTTCCACCTTTGCCAGATGAACAGATCACCATGGCAGGATGTTTCTCCACTGACTGAACTAGAAAAAAATTGAAATATTAAATTTATGTTAAGTTTTGGGAATTTCTGTGTTGTTACAGAAAGAACAATATTGATTATCCACTCATCCATCTGTCTATCAGTCTGTCAACCTATCTATCTGTACCTAGCTTTCTGTCATCTCCATAGGTCTTCTTATCATGATTAAGTCTCCTAATTTATTTGAATATAACTGGTAAGCACTAAATTAACAACATACTTCAGAAAATAAGTTCATTTTGTTCTCCCCTTTCTTTTTATTTTCCCTTCATTTTTTGGTGGTTCTTTAATGACTCTTACCTGAGTCAGTCTTATGTCCATGATTGAAATAAGATATAACATACAAATTTGAGATTTTAGAATTAGGTATGTTCTTATGTAGAGTTTTTGAGCTTTTTTTTTTTTTTCACCTTGTTACTCCATGGGATTTTCACAAACTTTTTAATATTATTTTAACTATTTGATTCTTTTCCAACAAGATGCTGTGATTTTTAAAGATAGTCTTAAAATATTAGTTTCTAAAATAGAATTCACTTTTTAATTAATACTGAAATACAACTCAATTTATTCTCACTCCTAGTAGAAGGAATAGAACAATAATTTGCATCTTTTTTTTGACTGAACAGTGTATATACATATATATAGTAGCTATATATATAGTATATTTATATATTATATATATACTATATATTTCTCCTCTATTGCTGTTTTTATTAAGAGTCAGATTTTTAGGTTTTTCATATATCTAAACAAGAATTACTTGAGCAAGGTCCATATTTTAATGAGAGTTCCTACTTATTGGTTTTTAAAGAAGGAATCTTTGTAGTCAACTTGAAGCCACTAATCTGAGAATCTTATCAGCTTCCAGCCAAATTAAAAAAAAAAAAAAAAGAACAAGGCATCATAGATATATCAATTAAAATGCTTTTACTTGCAAGTGAAAATTTCAACTGATACTGACTTTAACAGCAAAAAAACTACATACAGCCTGAGTATGTTGAAGAAAAGAGGTAGATCCTAGAGAAATTGACTCTAGTGGTAATTTCTCAGGCTTTATGATCTGCTATTCTGATTCTCTGACTATCTTCACCCCTGATGGTATCATGTTTAGGTCATTAATGAGATGACTGCCTCGGTCTAATCACATACACACATGAGGAAGTCCAAAGGGAATAAAGTGTCATCTTAAGTATAGCAAGAATTCTGTCATAAGTGGTTCATATCTCCGGATACTAACTTCCACATCAGTAAAGAGGTTTCACTTAGGACTCAATCCATTTGCAAATATTATATTAAAACCATCATGGTCATTGCCAAAATCCGGAGAAGGCCTTGGAGACCCATAAACATTGAGTCAAAAGTGTATCCTGTGCTTATGTTTCTTATGAAAGTGTATTGTTGTAATCAGGACAGCATGAAAAACCAACACTGGGTCAGAACTTTTCACTAGATCTAAGTCAAGCCATTTGCTAAGAAAAGAAGAAGAAATAATGTCTTCTAGAATTAGAGGAATTTGAAGTTCCCAAGTGATGGTGTGAGATGGAATTGCAGGCACAGGTACTAGTGGGACAGGTAGAGGTCTGACACTGCTCAGGAGGTTTGGCACTCCCCTCATGGGAGGAATGGTGTACTATCAAAGGTCTAGTATCTAGTGGTGCAGCTTCTCTGGCAAGAGAGACCCCATGTGCTCATTTCCTTTTAAATACTCACAAATATTCACTCAGCTATGTCCCCTTCCAGCAGCCTCCTTCATTGGAACATCAGGGATAGACTGTACTATGGTATTGCACAGTCATCAACCTGTCCTGCTTGGTTGGTGTTCAGACACAAGAGAGCAGAATATGGAACCTATGCATTGATTATTTCAGCATTATCAGGACCCAGGAGCACCTGTCTGGCCTTGGTCCTTTCAGTACAGTCATGCTTTTATCTATCTTTGTTTCTCCCTTGTCTGCTTGCCAGTGTCTTGGTGAACAAGAAGTTTTGATAGCATTAGTTACTTCATTTCAGTTAGACCCACTCTCAGAATCATTATATGATCAATACCTATAGCAAAGTCTTTCTCAGGATCCATTTCCATTCCCAGGTGGCTACAGTTCATGTCACACATGTCAGAATTAGTTTACCAGCCCAACTCACTATCAAAAGATTTGATATTATAATGTTTGTCCTGGGCATGCCATGATTTACTCAAGGATGTAAATAGTATCTCTGTCTCCTAAACAACATGGAGAAAGAATGAATATTCTAGTGAAGTCAAATTTCACTTAAAAAACAGGGAGTACATTTTAATTTTTTAAAATAATTTACTTATATAAATTTCACATCTTTGTGATCTCTGAGGTTCACCCCCCACCCCAACCGTTCCACCCTGTCCCACACCCCCCCCCCCAAGTTGTGTACTTCAATTTGAATGTTGGCTTGTTTTGGCTTTTCTTCATGGTTTTATGTTTATCTTTCCCATGTCCCATATAGTAGCAAAACCATTTGGTTTCTGCCTTTTTCTTTTTGACATGTTTTCTGCTAATATGAATTCTTCTAAGTCCATTCATGTTATCATAAAATCATCTAATTTGTCATTTTTGATTGATGAGTAATATTCCATTGTGTATATATACCACCTTTTTTTCATCCAGTCATCTGTTTTTGGACATATTGGTTGCTTCCATGTCCTTGCAATTATAAATAGTGCTGCAGTAAACATCTGAGCACAGGTGTACCTTTGTACAAGCATTGAGGTCTCCTTAGGGTAGATTCCCAAGAGAGCAATTGCTGAGTCATATGGTAGTTCCATTTTCATTAATTTAAGGGACCTCCACACAGCTTTCCATAGAGTTTGGACCAGTTTACATTCCTATCAGCAGTGTAAGAGTTCCCCCCTTTTCTCCACATCCTCACCAGCACTTGTTGTTGCTCGATTTATGGATGTGGGCCATTCTTACTGGTGTAAGAATGGTATCTCATTGTGGTTTTGATTTGCATTTCCCTTATTGCTAGTGACATTGAGCAATTTTTCATGTACCTGTTGGCCATTTGTATTTTCTCTCTGGAGAAGTGTCTTTTTTAATTCTCCCCATTTTTTGATTGGACTTCTTGTTTTGCTTTTGTTTAATTGTGTGAGTTCCTTATGGATCTTTGTATTAAACACTTATCACTCTTGTTGAGGACAAAATTCTTTTCCCATTTGGTTGGTCTTCTTTTAGTTTTTTCTGTCATCTCTTTTTCTGTACAGAAGCTTTTTAATTTGATGTAGTCCAATCTGTTTATGTTTTCCTTCAATTTTTTTGCCATCAGTAGATTTTCCCAGAAAGGGATTTCTGACTTGCACTTCATGGAGTGTTTTTCCCAAGATTTTCTATGCACTTTATGGTTTCAGGTTTGACATTTTGAATTGGTTTTTGTACAAGGTGTGAGGATGTTGTCTTGGTTCATTTTTATGCAGGTCTTAGTCCAATTTTCCCAGCACAATTTATTGAAGAAGCTATCTTTGTTCCAATGTAAGTTTTTCATTCCTTTGTCAAAGATTAATTGACTATATGGGTGTGGTTTTATTTCTGAGCACTCAATTCTGTACCATTGTGTGTTTATTTGTTGTTGTACCAGTACCATGATGTTTTAATTGTTATGGCTTTGTAGTGTAACTTGAAATCTAGGATAGTTGGCCCTCCATTTTCTCTCTCTTTTTTTTTTTTTTGTCAAGAGGCTTTTTGATATCAAGGTTTTCTTTTATTTCATATGAACTTTTCTAATTGTTTTTCTATCTCTTTAAAGAATGGAATTTTTATAGGAATTGCATTGAATCTGTAGATTGCTTTTGAAGGATGGCCATTTTGTTTATGTTAATTCTCCCAGTCCATGAGCAGGGAATGTCTTTCCATTTTCTTATGTCTTCTTCTATCTCTTTTAGCAGCTTTTTAAAGTTTTTTTTTTTTGTATAGATCTTTCATGTGCTTTGTTAGGTTTATTCCCAATTATTTAATTGTTTTTGGTGTGATGGTAAATGGGATGGCTTTTTTAATTTCTTCTTCCTCTTCTTGGTTTTTTGCATATAGGAAAGATACCAACTTCTATATGTTGATTTTGTATCCAGCTACCTTACTGAACTGGTTTATTATTTCAAGTAGTTTTTCCATGGATTATTTTGGGTTTTCTATATGTCATCTGCATATAATGATAGCTTCAGGTCCTCTTTTCCTAATTTTATCCCTTTTATTTCTTTCTCTTCTTTACTTCCCTAGCTAGAACTTATTGCCCTAGCTAAAACTTCCAGTACAATGTTAAAAAGTAGTGGGGAGAGTGGGCATCCTTGCCTTGTTCCAGATCTTAATTGGAATGATTTTTTTTTTATTTTTTCTCCACTTAGGATGATGTTTGCCATAGGCTTGTCATAGATTGTTTTTATTATTTTGAGGTATGATCCCTTAACCCCCATTTTTTCAAGGACTTTTATCATAAATGGATGCTGGACTTTGTCAAATGCTTTCTCTGCATCTATTGATATGATCATGTGGGTGCTGTTAGTCTCTATGTTAATGTACTGTTTGTTAATTGATTTCTGAATGTTGAACCATCCTTGTGCCCCTGGGATAAATCCCACTTGGTCATGGTGAACATTGCTTTTTATACATCATTGGATTCTGTTTGCTAAGATTTTGTTTAAAATTTTTGCATCCATGTTCATTAGGGAAATTGTTCTATAGTTTTTTATCTTGGTGCTGTTCTTATTTGGTTTTGGTATGACTGTGATGTTTGCTTCATAGAATGTGTTTGGCAGTTTTCCTTCTTTTTCAATTTTTTGGAAAAGCTTTAGTAGTGCAGGTTTTATTTCATCTTTGAATGTCTGGTAGAATTCATTAATAAAGCCATCTGGTCCTGAGTTCTTGTGTTTAGGTAGAGTTTTGATGAATGCTTCATTTTGCTGCTTGTAGTTGGATTGTTTAAGTTCTCTGTATCTTCTATGCTCAATTTTGGGTAGTTGTGTCTTTTTAAGAATCTGTCCATCTCATCCAAGTTGTTCTATTTATTTCCATATAGTTGTTCATAGTAATCTCTTATTATGTTTCGGATTTCTTTTGTGTCTGTTGTAATTTCTCCTCTCTCATTTGTGATCCTGTTTATTTGAATTTTCTCTCTTCTTTCCTTTGTGAGCTTTGCAAGGGGTTTATCAATTTCATTTATTTTTTCCAAAGAACCAGTTTTTGGTTTTGTTGATCTTCTGGATAGTCTTTTTGGTTTCTAGGTTATTTATTTCTTCTTTTATTATTATTATTATTTCTTATCTTCTTCTGGGTTTTGGATTATTTTGTTCCTCTTTTTCTAATTTTTCGATTTGGGAGATAAGATTATTTCTTTGGTTATTTTCTTACTTTTTGATATGGAACTGTATTGCTATGAACCTTCCTCTTAGATATGGTTTTGCTGCATCCCAGACATTTTGGAAAGCTGTGTCTTCTTTGTTGTTTGTTTCAAAGTAGATTTTAATTTCTTCTTTAATTACTTCAATTACCCATTCTTCATTTAGTAACATGTTGTTCAGTCTCCAAGTGTCATATTCTCTTGCTTTCTTTTCTTTGTTTATTTCTAGTTTGATGCCTTTATGATCTGAGAAGAAAGTTGGTATTATTTTAATCTTTCTGTATTTATTCATGTTTGCCTTGTGGCCTAGTATGTGGTCAATTTTAGAGAATGATCCCTGTGCATTTGAGAAGAAGGGGTAGTCTTTTCTTTGAGGGTGTAGTGTTCTGTAGATATCTATTAGGTCCATTTTGTCTAGGTCTTCTTTTATGGCTTTTGTATACTTGTGTAGCTTTTGTTATTTTATTTTAATCTGTCCTTTGTTGAGAGTGGGGTGTGTTAAGTCTCCTACTATATATTTATTTTCACCAATATTTGTTTTCAGTTCTCTTAGTAGCTGTCTTATGAATCTTGGTGCACCCTCATTTGGTGAGTATATGTTGATATTTGTTATATCTTTTTTGTGGGTTGACCTTTGAACCATCAGGTTGACCTTCTTTATCCTTTTTCACTTGTTTTATTTTGAAATCTGCTTTGTCTGCTATAAGAATAACTACCCCTGCCTTTTGGGAGGTCCATTTACTTGCAAAATTGTTTTCCATCTTTTTACCTTCAATCTGTGCTTATTTTTGAGGTCAGATGTGTTTCTTGGAGGCAGCAGAATGTTGGGTTCTGTCTTTTAATCTAGTTTGCAACTCTGTGTCTTTTGACTGATGAGTTTAGTCCATTGACATTTAGAGCAATTATTGATGTATGAGGTTCTAACATTGGGTTCCTGGTGATCATTTGGGGTTCTGTTTTAGTTTCTTCTTCTTCTTCTTCTTCTTCTTCTTCTTCTTCTTCTTCTTCTTCTTCTTCTTCTTCTTCTTCTTCTTCTTCTTCTTCTTCTTCTTTTCTTCTTCTTCTTCTTCTTCTTCTTCTTCTTCTTCTTCTTAATTGTTTGTTCTTTTTATTCTTTTGTGGGTTTCAGTCTTAGGGCATCTTGCAGAATTTCTTGGAGTGGGGTTTTGGTGGTAGCAAATTTCTGGAGGCTTTGTTTGCCTGAGAAGGTTCTAATTTTTCCTTCTTAAAGAAAGGACAGTTTTGCTGGGTAGAGTATTCTTGGTTGCCACTTTCTGTCTTGGAGTGTTTTGAAGATGTGGCCCCATTCTCTAATTCTTGGAGTGTCTCATCTGAGAAATCTGAAGTCAGTCTAATGGGTTTTCCTTTGTAGGCTGTTTCCTATGTCTTGCTAATCTCATAATTTTTTCTTTATCTTTGGCTCTTGAGAGTTTTACTATGATGTGTCTTGCTGTGCTTCTTCTTTCATTAAAGTAGTTTGGTGTCCTTTTTTCTTCTTGTATGTCTATTTTCATTTCTTCAGATTTGGGAAATTGTTCTCCAGTATTTCATTGAAAAGCCTTTCCGATCCTATGTTTTTCTCTTCTCCTTCTGGGATTCCAATTACTCTTATACTTGTTTTCTTTAGGGTATGACAGATCTCGAATTTTTTTTTTCCTTCTCTCTTCTTACCTTGTTTTTCTCTCTCTTTTTCTTTCTTTGTCCTCTCTATTTCTGTGTCCTCTAGTGTGCTAATTCATTCTTCTATTTCCATTAATCTGTTTTCCTGGCTTTTCTCTGCATTTTTTATCTCTTCTTTTGCTCCTCTTAGAAATTATCCCATTCAACTTCTTATTTAGGGTTTTGATCTGATTTTTCTGTTTGTAAATAATATTGCTCATTTTGCTGCATTTTAAAAATATTTTTCTACTTCTTCTCTTAGCTCCATGAAATTTTCTGACCTCCTACTTTCCCTTTTCCCCCCATCTTCCCTTGTCTCTTTTAATGCTATTTAACAAACATATTCTGAATTCTTTGTCTGACATAGATAACATTTCTTCCATGTCCTCGATGTTTGTTTCACAGATTATTTATCCTTTGGAGATGTGTTATTCTTTTTAGGGCTTGCTTGAGTATTTGTATTCTTCTTCCTTCCTGTGTTTTCCCTTCAGGCTTGCTCTACATATTGATTCACTGCTGTTTTAGAATTAGATGGCATGGCAAATCCAACCAAGTTATGGTTATTTTTGCCTCTGGGCTTTTGCTGCTATGGTGAATATATATTGTTTCCATTGGTTGTTTTGGGGGACAAGTTCCTTTTCCATCAGTGGATGTGGTGCATATATGTGGTTTCTACTGTATTGCTTATCTTCTTTTTCCATTCTTTCTCCTCTTCTAGATTGATGGGTTTTACATGTTTTTTGGTACCTCCGAGTGTGTTTATTTAGTGATGTTTCTAGGGTTTGTTGTATAAATCATTTTGGTTGGGGTGTCTTGACAGACTTGGGTAGTCAGTGTCCTTGGAGTTCCCAGCATGAAACCTCAGTCTTTGGTAACCTCAGTCTGAACACAGGACTCTCCCTAGCCCACAGGTGGGTTACCTCAGCAACAGGAGTTAACCCTATGTACCAGCTGAGTCCTTCTGGGTGAGACCCTGTGCTATGAGCAATTTTTCCTGCTAGAGTTCCCAGCATTAAACCTCAGTCTTTGGTAACCTCAGTCTGAACACAGGACCATTCCTAGCCTGCAGGTGGACTACCTTGGCCCAAGGAGTAAATTTTAGTTAGAAAACTAGACATGTCCTTCAAATAGGACATGAAGTAAGTGAATTTCATTTTCTGTCACAAATGAACAGTGAGCTTTTGGCCCAGCATATTCCAGATGAAAATCTTTTTTGGACTTTGTTAGAAGGAAATAGCCTAATATATACATTCTCTACCTAATCCAATTAATTATGAGTAAAACAGAAGAGATAATATAAAGAGACAGTGATAAAGAGAAAGGGTGAGTCATGTTGACATCATTTGAATTGTGAATATAGACAGACTTTGAGAGGCAGATTTAAATCTGGATTTCTAGATATTTGAAACAATGAGTTACTTTTTAAAAACTTGATTCGATTTGATTCAAATATTACCCTATTAACTACAATACAATACACCCAAATTATTTCTAATATATACAGAGATTCATAATAAAAATAAATATCACCCTTCAGACTTGGGTCCTTGAACCTTTTTATTTAAAATCTGTTATGAAGGGAATTATATCATATTAATGTTCAAAGCTCTGCTATGAAATTAGGAGTCTCACTGTCATTTTCTAGAACTACAGTAGAAAAAGTTCTTTGTACTATTATGTTGGGAAGCAACAGAAAATTTGCCACACTTTTCAAAACAAGACTTGAAATTTCATACTAAAATGGGGAAAAATTACAGTGATGGTGGTGGTGGTGGTGGTGGTGGTGGTGAACTCAAGGCAGAAAACCAAAAAAAAAAAAAAAAAATGGACCTGATTAGGTTCTTTGTTTATATTTCATTGCTACATTGATAAATGACCCAGTTGAGAATTAATCAAAAAAGACAAGGCTTGGAACAAGCCTAAATCTGAATTCTGCTGCTAACTTGTTATGAGTTTGGATAGTGACAGTTTCAAAATGTAGACATGATGACATTTTAAACTAGATGTTTTTATGTAGATATGATAACATTTTAAAACATAATAGTCTAGGAATTTCAAGATTCCTAGACCAGTTGGACAATGAAGAGTTACCCATATGATCCAATATTGGTTTAATAAAAATCATTGGGCAAAATTAAAGTTAATTACATTAGGAAGAGACTACAGGTAGGGAATCAAGTTAAGATATTTGTATTTTATCTGACACAATTAAAGACTGGCTTATGTACTAATAAAAAGAACAAAATAATATTAGAATAACATACCTTGAAAGTATTATAGCAAGAAAAACATTAAAATTATTGCCAAATGATTTGCTTTTTACTTCTGATGCTGGCCATAGTTATATGATTAAGATCAAAGGGACAAAAAAAGTTTGTGAATATCTACTAACCTATTGAATGTATGAAATTCTGCATTGTATCTTTCCCTGCTTATTATACTTTTCCAATTAGAAAGCAACTATTATATTTCCTGCACCGAAAATATAGCAAGTAGGCCAAATATTAAAGCCCCACCCACTTCCATCTACAGAGTAGCATAGCAATAAGAACCATTTAATGTTAGAGTGGCAAGTACATCTATTCAAAACCTTTCAGTGTACTAAGAATAAATGCCACTAAAATAAAAATACTTGAAAGAAAAATATGTCATTAAATGAGTTCATTGTTACTACCATATTAATTTACATCTGTCAAATCTACAATCAGATGTATTCCACAGAAGCCAAATGTAATATGACTCCATGGAGACTGTTATTTTTTTAAATATTTATTGTTTTCTTTTTTGTTCAAATGTGAAATGAATAAGCTGGCAAAAAGCAACTCTGCCAAAATTAATTGAATAAAAATATGAGAAATGTGCCTTTTCTTGGCTTCTCAAAGACTAAAAGCTGCCATCTGATCTCTAAAAATTTAGATATAATCAAATATGTGATTATAAAGTAGGGAGAGTTCTTCAGTATAAATTGGTAAGCCTTTAAGATAGTGAAGAAATAAGAAATAATTGAAAAGTTATGAAAAAACAAACAAAAATGTATACAAGGGTCAAAATTTTCCACATATATATGTACATATATGTATGCATATATATTTATATATATATAGCCTTGCATGCATATATATTTATATATATAACCTATTAAATGGAGATCCATTTAAATTATTAAATATGTCAGTGTTATCTCCTTCAATATAGTATTGTTTACACCAAAGAAGTTGCAATCTCTAGCATGCATCAGAGCTTTTTTCTTTTTTTTTTTTTATTGTTTCCAATTATTTTATCATCAATATGTGCAGGAATGTGAATGAATTAGCTATCTCATTTAAAGGGAAGGATTATAAGAATGATGTAAAAGAAAACCTAACCATGTGCTGTCTATAATATATGGATTTTGAGTGAAAAGACACAGAAACATTGAAGGCTAAATGAGGGGAAAGTATGTACTTGAAAAGGCACGGCTAAATTAAGATCCAACAAAGCACATTTTAAGATAAAGAATATTATAACAGACAAGAGAGGGTATTAAATAATAATAAAGCAAACATTTTATCAGAAAGTATTGGGAAGACCATGCTCTCTCTGAAGGTGCTAGGGAAAATTCTTCACTTGCTGCTTCTAGTTTTTAGTATTTCCTGGCTATCTTTGGCAAGTTTTGTCTTGTGGTCACATGGCTGTCTTCTCCCCATGTCTTTGAGTGGCATTCCATCTGTGTGTGTCTCTGTCCAGATTTCCCCTTTATGTACTGTATCAGACATACTGAATCAGGATCACCCTAATCACTTCATCTTAACCTGGTTTGAATTTGCAAAGATCAGTTTACAAAGCTACATTCTTGGTACTAAGTATTTGGACTTTAACATGTCTCTTGAAGAAATACAATTCAACCCATAGCATCTTGTGTCTTTATTACTTCCTGCTTTCATTTTCTGCTTGCTCTCTTACCTCCTGTGAAAGCATTCTCAAAATGTATTTGTCCTTAGCCCTATGCTCTGATTTACTATATTCTCTGTCTGGGCAATCATGTGACTTAAAATATGCTAACACTTGAAACCTCCATTTTCATATTGTCTTTTGAACTTTAAATTTCCACCTAGCACTCTCCGTTAATATCCTCTAGCATCACAGAACCAATATTTCCTAAATATAAATATGTATAAATATTTCATTACTCTTATAAACCTGACAAATAAAATAGGAAGAACTCCTGTCCCTTTTTATTACACAAGTAGCATATTATTTAGCACTTCTGTGTAACTTAGAGTTGCTGTGAGTTGCTATGAGCTGAGTTCAGGGGTCATAGTATCATAGTTCAAGTCTTGCTTTACCAATTGCTAGATGTGGCTTGGGGACTTCATGCAAAGTGGGGGTAATATTATATAACTCATAGAGATGCTTTGCAGAAACAATAGTGATACATTAGTATTCTTTAGTATAGCACTGGAGCAATAAGTGATTGTGGTAGCTATAATAATTTTTAATTGTAAGAATAATTGCTGGATGTCACTGCATTTGCATTTTCACTTCCTTCAGTCTATTCATGGACTTCATTTTTATTCACCTGTACTCTGTAACTAAGTTGTCCCCTTACCTCCAATCTCTCCACATTCTATCCAATCCACTGACATCTCCCAGATTAATCATCCTATACCACAGCTCTACTCATCCCCCAGGGCACCATCCTTCACTGACTCCCCATTGTCTACAAAATAAAAGTAAAACTTCTTAGAATGAAATAAAGGGCCCTCTGGTCCCAAACCTCCTTTCCAACCTCATTTTCCATAACTCACCTTCATATATCACATACTTCAACCAAACCAAGCTATTTGACATTCTTCATGCATGCTGCATGTTTTGGCACTTGTGTGCTTGTTTATACTGCTCCCCTGCCTCAACCCCAATCTCATTTAAATCCTGACCAGCTTTGCAGACCAATGAAATGTTGTCTATACAAAAAAACCTTCCTTAATCATCCCAGTTAGAAACAATTTCACTCTACTTTAAAACTGAGTGCTGTCTTTCATTTATACATTCACCTCTTCAGTGTTTATTCAATACTGATTGTAGATCAGGTGCTAACAACAGGAATCAGAGATGGCTGTGGCTTCTATATTCATGATGCTTATAATTGAAGAGTCACATGCTAGATTTGGAAATGAGAATATAATTCTTCCTCTGTGGTAGCAACCATGTGGCATCATTTATTTTATTGTATTAATTTACTTACTAATCTTATTTTCCTAAACCTGGATATCATTCACTTGAGGACAAGTTACATTATGCATATTTAGATCAGAGAAAACATTTCCTATTTTTATTACTAGCTGAAGGAAAAAGTGAAATGTGTGAAAGTAACATAGTAGTTTGACATTAGACTTATCTCTTGTTGGTTCTATTATTGGTATACTAACTTCTGGCACATTTTAATGACCATCAGTGGAAATAAAAAAAGATGCCACCTTAGAATTCTATGATCAACATGATGATAATGTGAGATACATGACTTATAGCAAAGCATAGAAAATTGAGAACACAATCACCAAATTAGCAAATAAACCATTTTTAATAATCTACCAGTGTAAAGGTAATCTAGGGCATGTGATTTCAATTATATCATAATCTCATCATGTCAGGGTAGGGGAAATGAGTGGTACACAGTGATACAAAGGTCTTTCAAAAATATAATGAAATGAAGTCACCCATGTAACAATATTATAAATACCTTCACTGTGGTTATTTCTTTTATTTCTGCATCAATTTTAGAAATATCAGGTTGAGAAGTCTATTGGACCTATGTTACGAGCCAATTTTTATGTTTAGATGCTAAGTATGTGTAGTTTTAATATCCTATAGGCATATTTGAACCAATATTCCCTAAATATAAATATATCTAAACATACTATTTATTATTTCATTTATTATAGGTAAAGAAACACTCTAGTAATATGTGTTTAGATTGCAAGGGACAGAAACTAACTCAAAAGACTTGAAGCAAATAAGTCTTACAAAACTAAGGAGAGGGGTGGAACTAGCTTTTAGCTTTTCCTCCCATGGTATTCTGTTCCATATTAGCTTTGTCCATATACTGGGATTTTCTTCTCTTCCTTCTCTCTGATACTTGTGAATTTCAAGGAAGAAATTATAGAAGTTGTCTCATAATTACACTATTGACTGAAAAATAGGATATTTTGTTTGTCTAAAATGAGTTCTCATGCCTATGGCTGTGTTAATAACTCCATCAAAATAAAACTGATTAGATGAGGGACATTTTCCAAAATGCAGAAGAAGACATACTTTAGAAGGATGGAATACCATGCTTTCAAAACCAACAGACATCTAAAACAGCTACTTATTTTCCAAAGCTAAATATTTTGAGCAAACTGGAATATTTGGAATTCTTGAAATATGTTGCAAATTTTGGCACCCTATTCTCTTGTTTATACTATTCTCCTTTCAATCATTATTAAATTCTTTGATCAAACAGTTGCATTTCCTATCTAGGAATTAAGGCAGTAACGTAGAAATTTTCAAGATGTGAGAATATTCTCTTAGTAGTTGAACTCAGAGAAAACATTAAAATACTAAAGTTCTTATTCAGTGTTAGTCAGTGCCTTCTAAGGACTGGGTGTTAGGTGAGAGAACTGAAAGTAATTTCATACTAAGCTTTCATTAAGGAAAGAATAAACATTCTTCAAGGGTTGGAGTAGGAAACAGTTAAGAGAACTTTGCTTAAACACAGGAATCTGGATGTAGAACAAGAGCTACCTCTCTACTGATATTAAAAATGTGTGAAAATAATAGTGAATGGGCCTATTTAAGACTGCAACAAAACCTAAAGTTGAACCACCAATGTCTGGATGTACTGAAACTCTTCCTTTCCAAATTATTGCTTGCTAGAAGCAATCGTACGATCTATTCTTGGGATAGATATTTTTGTCTTAAATCTCTACTTCCTGCATGCTTACAATGTATAGCACAGAAATCAAAAATTATGAAATATGAGAGAATATGACTGATTGTCAGAAGAGGAAACATTCCACAGAAGCAGATCCTGAAATGGTACAGAATTGGGAACTTTCACACAAGAGTTTACAATAGCTATAGTAAATATGGTAAAGGACACCATGATGATAAAAATTTTAAAGGGCTTAACAGGAAAAAGCAGACCATGCTTTAATACAGGGGGAATTTTAACACAGAGATAAAATTGTATTGAAGAACAATATGGAAGTATTAGAAATGAGAACAGTTGGAAAACAATTTTATACATTTAACAATGTAGACATAAAATGACTCAATGAATTAATTACTGCATCAATATATGTCATCTAATTTTAAAACACATCAGATAGCATACTAATTTGCTAGGCCTATCATAACAAAGTTCCACAGACTGTATGGCTTAAACAACAGAACTTTATTCTCTCACAGCACTTGAGACTAGAAATCTGAGACCAAGGTTTTGGCAGTGTTGGTTTCTTCTAAAGTAAGGTTCCTCTCCTTGCCTTAAATATGGTCATCTTTCTCCTGTGTCTTCCAGTTGTCTTTCATCTGTACTTCCTTATGTACAAATTGCTTCTTATTATATAGAAAACTAGTCATATTGGATCAGGATTTACCTTTTTT
This sequence comes from Uropsilus gracilis, assembly GCA_004024945.1. Taxonomy (NCBI): domain Eukaryota; kingdom Metazoa; phylum Chordata; class Mammalia; order Eulipotyphla; family Talpidae; genus Uropsilus; species Uropsilus gracilis. The sequence continues at coordinate 81,428 of PVHY01000754.1, read as the reverse complement.
CTCTTATTTTAACTTCATTCTATTCTCAAACTTTCCTTTTAGTTTTGAGTACACTGTCACTCAGAGATACCGTAGTAACCACATATGAATTTTAGGGGATACGAATCAGCCCCTAACAGACACAGAGGTAAAATATTAAATGGTCAAGTAAATGCAATTATAATGATACGGGTAATGGAGATGAACAGTGAAATACAATAAATATTTAAAGGGATTATTGGGGAGGAATAATTTATATAAAGGTTTAAAGACATTTATATAAAGATAGAAGTGAAGAGAATTCTAAAAGCAGATAAGTATCCCAACTACACCATAATTAACCTATTAAAACCAAATGTTGAAGAGAGAAACATTAAATCATTTATGGGGTTGGATGTGATATATAAGAGGGAATATTTATAAAAGCAACAAATAATGTCTAACTTCTCATGAAAATATATCAGTAAATGGCTAAAGGGAAAAGGGTGACTATTAACTTAGAATCTCCCAAACTATCCAAAGCAATTTATTAAAAAATAAAGGTAAAATATTCAAATTACTAACTATATAGAATCTCACAAGCTATTAAAAAATATAATTGAAATATTTCAAGCATCCAAAAATGGGAAGATTTTTCTCTAAAAAAATCTGCCCTACAGGAAATGTAAAAGTAAGTTTTTTAGGCTGAAATTAAATGCTAGTAAGTGGAGCTCCTAAACTATAGAAAGGAAGGAAAAGCATCAGAAAAGGTAAATATGAGCTTAGGTTTAAATGATGACTGATTTTTAAAGTATAAATGATAACAGATCATGAAATTTATCACATACATTGAAAGAAATAAAACAAAAAAATATCCAACTTCAAGGTGCTTTCTCTCTTCCATACCTCATGATTTCTACAAGGAATACTTATTCTGAAAACTCTAAAATACTGCACAGCCAATACCAAGAGAGAATTTCTTCTTCTAAGTGAGCTACAAAAGAAAAGGTTTGTTTCCATTTATCATTTTTAAAAATATCCTTTCTTTAGAATATAATTATTTGCTGCCTTAAAGTTTTCCAAGTAATATATCACAGATTTTATGTACATGCTATTTAACACTATATATTAGAGTGTAGTTCTATTTACTTCTCAAGTTCTATCTTCCTAGCATGCATATACATATCCATATGTATACACACTTACATATACATGCACAGATAAATATATAGACATACAGGTAGAGATAGATACAGACACACATATATTCTAAAGTGGATACCTATGGGCTCTAAAGAAAATACTCTAATCAACTGGAATTAGAGAAAAAAATTTTTGAAGCAATATAAACACCAGCCAGGGAGTAGGATTTGAACACACTGATCTTGTGATTGAAGTCTTCAATGGAAGCACTAAATTTCTTTGGATCAGTTATCTCTCCTGGAGTCACAGGCTTTGCCTTGCCTGGACACAACAGAGGCCTCATCATCCTCCCTCTTACACTGGGCACTGCTTATCAAACATCTTCTGTTGTGCGGCTTGAACTACCAACCAATTCCCCTGCAGTCAATCTCAAGTAAAACTGAAAGCTATGTTAAAAGAGCACCAACCTTCAAAGTTGCATGTGGAAAATATTCATTTTTCGCACTCTGTGATTGAAGTCAGAGATGTCTTACTGTCAGAATTCTCAAATGTCACTCCTTCTATGAGAGAGTAGAGGCCATAGGAAGTGTGTGAAACTTTCCTTTTAAAAGAACTCCAAGTGAATACTTAGCAGCAACAGAAGGTGCCAGGTTAAAAAATGAAAGCAACAGTGCCTTGTGGAAAAAAAAAAAAAAGAAAGAAAGAAAAAGAAAAACAGGGCTCTAGGATCTCTGCTGGCCTGGTTCTAATAATGATGATATCACTGTATAATGTGGCATTCATTTCTGGATCCCCACTTCAAAATCAGAAGTTAAAATGATGACCTGGCTCCAGGGTCAATGGTTGAAAGACTTGATCTGTTAAGCACTATGAATTAGAGATGAGCTCTGGCACTGAAACTCTGGAGATTTGGCTCCATGTCTCATTTCTTTCATGGTCTGTCTCTGTGCCTGCAGGTATTTTACATCTCTGAGGTTCCAATCCCTTGTCACAAAATGAGGTGTTGGAATTGATGAGGGCCAAGATTTTTTTTCAAGACTGAAATTTTATGAGTATTTTCTTTTTCGTGTAGGGTTCCTTACACATGGGGAGTTTTACATAAAGCAAAAGATGTGGTTTATGATCCAAATTAACCTTGAATATTCCATGTTGGAGAGCTGTTTAACATCTGTCATTTTTACATAATCTCAGCACAGCCAGGTTTTTCTTCAATGTTAGAATATGGTTCGCTTTTTTGTGTGTGTGTGTGTGTGTGTGTGTGTGTATGGTTGAACACAGTTGGAATAGTTGACCGTGTTCAAGGGTTTTCTATCACAAATACTAATCCTTCTATAATTAATTAAAAATGTTGTCTAATGTGGATAATTGGATTATACTGGATTTTTTTCAGATATCTATTTGAAATCAGTTTTCAACACATTAATCACAAATTCATAAACTTGATATTAAAACTTTCTAAATCAGTATAGAAAAGTTCTGATTCGATTTCTAATTACAACAGATTTTAACTTTCACATTTAAGGAAGACTGATTACTGTTGAACCCATTTACAAATTTAGGTAATTAAGAAACTTCAAACTTTTAAATTGCAAGTGTATGTTTAATATATTTGATTTTCCTTTAATTGCTTCAATTGTTTGATGAGCCTAAGAAGTTAATAATGCTTATATAGTTTATAAATAAAGTCTATAAATATAGCTATTATGAATTTTTCTTAACTATATATTAATGCAGTAAAATTTCAACTCAAAACATGTTTAAATTAATTCCTCAATTTTAAATTTTAATTTGGAATGGCAAGATTATTCAGGGACTTTATTAAATTAAAACCTTTTATGTTATTAAATAAATGAAGAAATTAAATACTTTCAGTTTCTTTATTATTGTGGCTTCATGCTCTTAAATATTTTATGTACCTTTCTATACATTTGATCAGGGTTAAAAATATTACCCACTAAAAAAATAATTATGCTAACTTACACAGTTTATGAACTACTTTCTCAACTGCTGGAAGTCGAGCAATAAAAACAACATTAAGCAAAAGGGGTATGTAGACATGAAGATATGAAGATACATTTTCTTGACCACACTTGCTGGATTAAGCCCATTAGTACCGTCACCTGTACCTTACATAACTTAGGTAAGAATATGGCATAAAGAAGCTATCATTAAAATGCAAACACTTCACCAAAAAGGAGAAAATACCTTCATATTTTCACATTATATATTCAACAAAGGGCTAGTGTCTGAGGCCTACAGAGAAGTCATCCAACACAACAACAACTACAAAAAGGAAATAACTATCAAAACTTGGACAGAAGTGCTAAATCATCCAAAGACATATAGATGGCCAATAGACACATGAAAAGATGTTCATGATCACTTATCATCAGGGAAACACAAATCAAAACTGCAAAGAGATGGCACCTCATGCTTGTGAAAATGACCCAGATCAGAAAAATTGGAACAGCAGGTTTGTTTAGAGGGTATGGAGCAAAAGGAAACTTTGTCCTTTGTTAGTGGAATGTAAACAGGTTCATCCCCGGAAAACAGTTTTGAGGTTCCTCAAAATGTGAAAAATAGATCTACCATATGATTCAGCTTTGAAATATCTCAGTGTTAACCCAAAGACCCAGCAATTCCACTTAATGATATCTATTTAAAGAATGAAAAATCAGTGATTTGAGGATAGATATCAATGATGATAGATAGATAGATAGATAGATAGATAGATAGATAGATAGATAGATAGATAGATAGATAGATAGATAGATAGATAGATAGATAGATAGATGATACTTAATTGCAGCAGTATTTGTGTAGTAGTTATAGAAACAGTTGAAATTCCCTAAGGAAAAAAATGAGTGAATAAAAGCAAAGGAAAACTACTCAGCTACACAAAAGGAAAAAAAAAAAACTACACAAAGGAAAACTACTCAGCTGTAAAAAGAGATGAAATCTTGCTATTTGCTCAGCAACATGGATGGAACTGGAAGAGATTATGCTTGCTAAACAATATAAATCAGAAGAAAGACAATACCAGATAATTTCACTTATATGTGGAAAACAAAGAAGCAAAACAAAGGGACAACAAAACTCAACCAAACAAACCCTAGAAATCTGACAGCAGAATTGAGCCTGTGTGAGCCAGAGGATGCGACTGGGCACAAAGGAGACAGAGGGCACAATGGACTTTATTAGATGATTACAAGTGGGTGCTTTGGTGGTGGGCATGGTATGGTAGCATAAGTTGAAAGAGGCAAATGTATTCTCCTAAATCACATACCATGTTTCTAACCAATGTTCTCTTAATAAATATAAAATAAAATAAAGATAAAAGGTTACAAAGAAAGAAAGAAAAAGAAAGAAAAAGTTATAAAATCTGCTTTCCATCTGAAGTATATTACTACCTAATTGACTTTATCATTTCACATAAATCATCTCTTCCACTTAGACCGCTGTATTGCCTGATTGATTTTATACTTTTAAAGTTCTTAAAATTTTGAAGTCTTTTTTCATCTAGATATAAAAATATATATTTAGAATTGATAGGGGGACTGTGGTGAAATTGGGGGCCATGGTCCCCAGCACTGGTGGTGCTGCATTAGAATAGCAGTCTTTGTGCCTTGGTGGGTGGAGACTTGGAGAAGGGAGGCCAAGCCTTCTCATGATGAGATCAGTAAGAGGGGATTTAAGGAAGAGAAGACCGAGAAGGCTTAGAGAGATGGCTCAGAGTTGAGAAACAGGGAGGTGGGAGGCCTCCAAGCTGCCTCAGCCATGAGCAGCTGGAGGACCCTGGTCTGGGCCAATGGGGATCCCAGGAAAGCATGTTGGAGAAACTTGTACCTTGTGTAGGCTGACTTGAAAATTTGTTACTTGAGAACTTGATCTAACTTTGAAACTGTGAAGCTTGGAAATTGTATGGAGACCTGAAGAGAATTTGCTGTGTTGCTGTTTCCATCATGAATAAGTCTGAAGTGGTTGCTGCTGTTGCATCAAGTGAGACTTGCTGATTTCGGACCAGTTAAGAGTTAGAGCTGAAAGAATGTTGGAGCCATGACTTTGGGAGGAGAATTGGCCATGACATCCTGGTTTTCTTCCTTGAATTTGAATCTCCGAATTTTGAAGAAAGATTGGTGATACCATCTTGGCTTCTTATGGCTTTAAGTGAATAGCTGTGCCTTTGAAAGAAGGAGTGACTGTACTATCTTGACTTTTTCACCAGAATTGAATGTGGGGCAGCTGCCATTTTGAAGAAGCACATGGCTGAAAGTCACATATAGCCTTTTGGACTAGAGACTGGGCTAGTTTTTAAGATTATCAAAGGGGTAACTTGTACCCTCAGTGACGTTTGTTTGTTTGTTTGTCTTTTTAATAAGTAAACCTGCTTTTACCTCTTCTTAAGGTTTATGTGATCTTACTACTGCTTGCATGGGCTTGGATGAACCTCATGTGTGGCTGACTTTAAAGGGCCAGCTACTCCCATTTGTACCTTTAAATATCCCACTATGCCTGTTTTGTTACCCAATATCATAATGTCAGGCTCTTGCAAATTTAAAAAAGTATTCTACCTCTGTACTGGGACCGCATAACTTTTTAAAAATTATACAAAAACTCATGGAATCAGTGCATCCTATATCTTCACAGTCTTAGCAACATCAGGAAAGACATTCTCATTATGGTGTCCTACAGAAAGAAGAAGTGAGCAAAGACACTCTTGATCCATGTCACATTTCCCTGGTGGTACCTTAGTGATGCTTAATAAGGATGTGAAGCAGTATCATCTCTTCTAATTTTTCTTTGTTTTTGCACATACATTTAAATTTTTATAAGATGAAGTCTCTTGAGATGCACTCTCCTTATCTCCTTCTATATAGTATAGTTGAAACTGGGTGTGAATAAGATACCTTAAAACTAAGCAAGGAGACAAATATAAACACCAAGGGCTATAGCTAAATCAAGGCATGGTGCCCAATAGTAGACAAGATAATGTGGGTTCTTCCATAATTGCATTCACAATTGTAAGAGACCTTAGGTTCCAACAACCATGAGGTTTATTTCACAAGGGAAAACAAAGAGCTTAATGTAGCCATAAGAGGCCAGCTAGTGTTCACCAGTCAAGTAGAGTGCTTATAACCTGTCACCAGTAGTCCTAGACAGCAGAGATGTTCAGAAGTGGTTGCCAGGAATATACTACCAACATACAGCTTAGAGATACCAGGCCCAGGGCCTTTAGTGCTCCCTTCAGGCAATGACAGAGACAGGTACAGTCCCTGCAAAGGTCTTGGTTTCTCTTCCTCAGTGGTCAACTACTGTATGCAGTTGTTTGTTGCCTTTTCTTCTTCAGAACCAGAAACAGAGGCCCTCTCTTCTTCCTTGAGTTTGGAACAGTTCTCTGAGAAGCTGGATTGCACACTTTGAAGTTTCAAGATTGTTTTCTCTCTCTAGGAGATTGTACTCTCTGGTAACTGCAACAGTTCAGAGGCTTGACAATGTTCTCTCATTATTTTGGGAGCTAGAGTACAAACTCTATCTGAAGCTCTCCCATGTGCCCTTCAATCCTGGCTTAAATCCACCCTCAGGGTGTCCCACCCCAGAATCAGATTGTACTATTTCACTCCTATTACTGATTGGGACACCACCTTTCTTGAGACTCTGACTTAAATCCAACTTCAGGGTACCCACCCTAGACTGATCCCATTATCTTATGTTCCCACAGCTTATTAGACTATTTTGGCCAGACTACCATAGTTGTTACCAGCTCTTGTCCAGTATTATATTTTCTAAATGCTATCCTAGAGATTATTGAGCTTTAGGTAAAGGCATCCTTAGCGTTTTCCCCAAGAAATGCATCTTCACAAAATTTCAGCTATATATATATATATATATATATATATATATATATATATATATATATATATATATATATATATATATATATATATATATATATATATATATATAT
>PVHY01000754.1:7010-74262 GCA_004024945.1 Uropsilus gracilis | reverse complement strand
GCCTGGTCTCTGCCAGGGGGCATACAAAGCATGGGCAAAAGTTAGATAGTGTACAATGAATATGCAACAGTTCTATCTCTATCATCCAATCAAGCAAATTGTTAGAGCCTCTTCCACCAGAGCAGTGCACAAATTGAATTCTTTGTTGTTTTCTTTCCTCTTTAATGTAAAATATCTTAGAATCCTTGTCTTACCCAGGGTGTAATAGTTATGAAATATGTGTGAAATAATAAATAGTGAAAAAAAGCTCAGCTGAATCTTGCAATGCTGTCAGTGTATGAGCCAGCTTATTCTTAGTTAAACTTTGCTCACCTAATCGTGGATCACAAAAATTTGACCCTAATTTTGAGACCAAAGGCTCTAAACTGGAATAATAGTATACGCTGAAAATACTTGGCATCATCTTGCAAAGTACCTTCACTGAACTTACTTTACATCCTTAAATCAAGGACAGGCAAGTCACCTCTTCTTTGGAGAACAATGACTATGTTCTCTCAAAAAGGAGGCTTAGAGGATTTTGGAGTATCAGAGCTTTTAGATTAATCTGAATCCATTTTCAGTCTTCATTACAGTTTCAGAATTCTATGCCAGCTTGTGCCCCCACATTTACAATGGAAGCATGTAGGAACTGGGAATTTAGCTTTTGTTTTTATTCCACAACTTACAGAATTAAATTATATGTCATATGTCTGTTTTGTGGGGACTCAGTCCTATTAATCAGAGACTCTTTTAGGTCCATCATAGAATCTTGTCCTTATTTTGAGCTGAGGATTTAAAGACAGGAGTTTGCCATTTTCATTCTATGGAATCTCCAGGATAGCCAGAAGCTATCTGACCACTTCCCACCCCAACTCCTGAGTCCTTACAGTCATATCCACCATGAACATGAACTTGGTAACTTCAAGGTCACCAGGAATAGACACATCTCCCCAGGTTATAATGGAATGATTTCAGTGACTGTGTATCACTGGATGCCATGGATCAACAGTGTCCCACTCTCTACTGCTGGTAATAAGATTATAATGGCATTTAGTCCCATTCTGATTCTATAACCAATTCAGGATTTATTTGTTTCTGGGGACATTATTGATATAATGATACATCAATTAGGGTTCAGTCAAATTGTTCTAAACATTTCAAGAAAACAGAGTTTTAACACAAAAATTGTGAGTTTCTGAGACCATAAAAAACACATCAGAAGATATAAAGGGGCATTAAAGTAATACAAAGTACAAAGTATGTTGCCATCATACAGCATTCCAAGATGTGCACCCTAACTGGATAAGATTTCTCCTGAGGTGGTAATATGCTGTTGGTAGTGCTCCAAAGTCCCACTATTGCTGGTAAGAGAAGTTGTGCCTCATGATGCCACTAAACAGCACTCCACTCTGACACAGAGCCTGCATCCATGATGCCACGGAACCTGCCTCCTGTGCTGCTGCCTCTGGTCATAGTCCTGTGCTAGATGCTGCTTCTTTATTCCCTAAAGACTGAAATAAACAGAAAGAAGCAAACAAACAGTCTTTCCTCACCAAAAATGTACCCTCATTTTTCAATAGATTTAAAATCTTGCACCAGTGTCTCTGCTGGCAGAACACAACAGAAAACCAATTAGCAAGGGAATCTGAAAACAGTTTTCAAGCTTCCGCCAGACATAGAAAAGGGTAAGTGTGATGTCAGAAGACAACAGACAGTATCTAGAACTGTAGGGTCTCTTCGGGGGGGTTTATGATCTGTTTCTGACTGCCTAAAATGTTGAAACAGCCTGTACTGTTTTACTTGAATGACGATCATGGGACTCAGGTGTCCTAACATTTTTGCTGTCCACAGGATATTGCCAGTGATTTTTGTTTTATACATGAGATCAAAATCTTTTTGGTATTTCTTTTTTGTGGTAACTGAAGCAATGAATTCATTATACATACTCTAGTTGGTTTTGTGGAATTCATTTTCTTCTTGTAACCAATCACTACAGATTTTCAAATGACAGACTCTTTCACCATTTCAATCCCCTGAGTCATTTATTATGGCTGCAAATGAATAAATTGCTTGGGGCCCAATTTTACTGGTGATATGCAAGAGTTACACTAGTGAATGCAAATCCCCTACATATTGACTAAGAAAAAAAAAAAAAGAAAGAAAAAAAGAATGGATCCTATTTTTCTTTAGCTCTTTGCACTGTTAATCAAAGCTAATTAAAATGCAGTGGATTAAAGAAAATAGCACCCAATTGGTCCCTTTTAATGGAGAACTGTCCATACAGAAGAAATTAAGTAACACAGACATAATGTCATACCAGTTAAATCATCTCAGTTTATTCTGAAAAAATTAGATGTCTATTGTGTGCAAGGTAATTTCTTATTTTTAGAGTTTTTTTTTCCTTGAAGCATACAGCATGTTCTCTAACCTCTTAAACATATAATTAACCCAGAAAGACCAAAAAAAAAGTACAAACAGATAATAGTAATAAAATACCAAGACAGATGTTCCTCAATTGCTTTGTAAGAACTTAATGGGGTTTCCACTACTGAACATTTCTCTGCCATCAAACCCCACATTAGTAGGCTTTACTCAATGAAGCTCTGAGATCATTTTGGAAAGACACAAATGCGATATACAGAATCTTAAGATATTTTATTGAATGAATGTTTTGCTTCCCCTCACCCTACCCAAAGAAGTAAACCTTACTACTAGATTGTATAATCTAGATCCTTTCCCCAAAATTGCTGTCTTCTCTGAAACCCTCCTTCCATTCAGTCTCTTCCAACCCCTCAATAACCCACTATGTTAGTTTACTAGGGTTATTGTAACAATGTACCAAAAAAATGAGTGGCTTGAAACAATGTAAATCTATTCTCATAGGGTTTGGGGAGCTAGAATTCTGAAATTAGATGTAAACAGGAATATGCTTGCTGTCTTTGAAAATTTTAGGACTTCCTTGCCTCCTCTAACTTCCAGTCCTGCTCTTTCTTGGCTTGTGGATGCATCACTCTGATCATATGCCATCTTATCCCTCCCTATATGTCTTTATTCCTTCTCTCTGCATGTTGCCAGAATGTTTGAATTTCTCTCTGTGTGTCCACTGTCCCCTTTTATTAGAAGAGGAATCAAATTGGGTTACATCTACTCTGATGACTCCATTTTCACTTGAATACTTCTGTAAATAACCTATTTCTCCACCTATTGTACTTCTTTACTTTCTCTTTATATGTCTACACTTTATATTGACCCCAATACCAATACCTTATTCCAGCCTGCTGAGCTATATTTGAACCTGGATATTGTGAACCAACATATTGCTCACTTACTTATTCTTGCCCTGTTGCTCTTCAGATTTGATCATCCTACCATAAGGTGCTCATTGAAACAGTGATTTCTGTACTGTAGTCAGGTACAAAATCCTTTTGAAAAATGTTAGTTTTTACTTTTATGTCAGAAAGACAGTAGTTTATTCTTGCTTGCCTTGTCTCTGGCAAGGTAGTACATGTTTACACTACTACTTGGTTCCATACAATTAACATTCTTTGACTCTAATGCTATATTTTTTCAATGTTATCAATATATGTCTTGCTGATGTCTAAATATAGCACATCTAATATATTCCTTTTATCAACCATATCTGTTTTGATTAAAAAATGAAAAAAAGGGAATCTATTTTCCAATAAGATCACATTATGAGACACTGAGAATTAGAAATTTGGCATATAATTTTAGGAGAAGTAAAAGTACAATCCATAATGTTCTTCTTCTAAAGTAAATATCCAGAGCTATAATTTTCCCATGGTTTTTGACTTATTTGATTTACTATTATATCAATTAGGTTAAAATCATTCTAGATTTTAATAAGTGTCACTCTTGACATTTTCTATGACACCTAAATTCAAAAATGCCCTTGCTCCAAACTACCATGTGTGTATAAAAACATTGTTATTATATATATAATATATATTTACAGTAAAGACATTATCTTCACCTTTCTTTTTATGTATGTATATATATACATATATATGTATGTGTGTTATATAGCATAAAGGAGCCTGTTAAAAGCCTAAACAGAAAGTTAAATGGCTGGGCACTGTGGCTCGTGCCTGAAGCGGCCGGGCCTAGGGATTGTGGTTTGAGTCCCTCCTAGGGCCCGTAGTGAGACCTAGTTCCAAAAAATAGCTGGGTGTGGTGGGGCGCACCTGTAATCCCATCTACCTGGGAAGTGGAGGCTGGGGACTGCTTGAGTCTGTGGTACCCCGAGCAATGAGAGCCTGTGGTTCCACGGGCAAAACTAGCAAGACCTAGTCTCAAAAAAAATAAGTTAAATGTATAAAATATTTTTTGAGTTTGTGTCCATCACAATATTATGCACGTAAAATAATAGAGCTGTTACAGAGAAAGCATCATTGACCATGGAGAACAATGACTAGAACGCAAAGAAAATAGCTTAGGTAGATTTTAATATCTTCTTTCTACTTTTGAAGGTGAAAAAATATGCAAAGTTTATGCAAATTATCACCATTCTCTTTATAAGCACACTTTTTCTCTCAGTATTTCTGACTTCAAGTAAAGAGAAATAGCCTTCTATGCCAGCTGTCCTAACTGCTTCAATTACAACAACTCACCACAACTTACTAAAGTGTCTATAAGAGACTCTACCAACGTCTGACCCTCAGTCTCTTTAATGGCATAATGGACAGTAAGGAAAAATGATGTAAAACTCTAATGCTAAGATCCTGATCAGTTGGTTCAACAAACAGAATCTGTAACCATGTCATAATTTTATTCTGAAGTCTCATTTTACTTTTAGATTAGCTTTTGCTGTTCTATAAAACATAGGTAGGCACCAGCATGACCTGTCAACTCACTCTGGCTTTATTAAAGACAGACACACCTATGATCACTTAAAGTCACAAAAAAACAGATCTATATAGAAATTAGAATCTGTGCCCCCCTAGCATAACAAATGATTACACTTGATTAAAGTGAAAGCTCATCTTTCCTCCTTCAGGTCAAGTCTATTCCTGGAAACAGCTTACAATAAATGATATTGCAAAAGATAAAGAAGGGATGAAAACCAAAAAGAAAAGTAAATTGCTATATATTTGGGAGGTGATGTCACATTTCTTGGTTCTGGCAGAAATTTAAGGTTGTCTTTTTTTTTCTTTTTTAACATGAGGTTCTTTTGTGGCCTCATGTAGAAACTCCCTAATCATTGACCTGTCTCATGGCTCATTGTTGGAAATGTCTTCCTATTCAGCCAATTTTTTTTTATTATTATATAAATAGTTTATCTATATATGTATTTCATTGTAATCCCCCAGGGTCACCTACCACCTCCCCTCCCTGGCCACTCCTACTGCCCCTCCCCATTGTATACTTTCGTTTGGTTGTCCATATATTAGTGAAACCATTTGCTTTCTGCCTTTTTCTTTCTGACTTGTTTCTGCTAATATGATTTCTTCTAAGTACATCCATGTCATCATAAATGTGTCAAATTTGTCATTTTTAATTGATGAATAATATTCCATTGTGTATATATACCATATATTTTTCGTCCATTCATCTGTCTTGGGACATTTGGGTTGTTTCCTTGTCCTTGCAATTATAAATAGTGCTGCAGCACACATCTGAACACAGGTGTCCCTTTGTACAAGCATTGAGGTCTTCTTTGGGTAGATTCCCAGAAGAGCGATTGTCTAGCCAATCTTTTGTGACTCTCTCCTTACCATCTAGAAATGTGGTGATTCCTACAGTTCCAACACTTGCTAATCTAGCTGGTCCCTTGGATAGGACTTAAGAATACCCATGGCTGATTCTCACACACATGGATCAATCCTGATCATTGGGCTAACTCACTCATCTTTTGCTCCAAAAGAGGAGGGCAGGCTGTTCTATTGTACTTGACATGGTCTTATAGAAATATCATCCAATTACACTGGAAATGAGACTCATGTCCATCCCTCACACTGATATAGGTGGAATAAGTTTAGTCCCAAATACTCCTTCTGGCATTTCAAATCCTTGATCCGGAGGAGGGAGTTTGAGCTGACCTCATAGATTCACATAAAGTTACTTTGAAAAATATGCATCTTTATTTAGCATCTTAGCAATTTGCTGTTGATTTTTTTTTATTTCTGACCATAGCCTTCATAGTAATTTCTTATAGAGTCTATGCTATAGAGACAATACATTCAAGAGAAAGAAGACCCAAGAACCAAGCAGTTCTCTTGAGTTTGTACACTCAGTTTTTTCATTTTCCATACTATCCAGTATTTATCAATGTGATTTTGTAAGTGACCAAACTGGGACTCTGCTTAAGTCCAGAATGACAGTTCTGAACAAGAATACCTTTACACAAAGGAGATTATTATATGTAGTGACCATAAAGGGAGTCAGCAATTGGTCTGGCACCTTAATAAAGACTATTCCCTCAATGGCAAGGGTGCTGTAGCTGTACTAGGAAGGAGGAATGGGAGGAATGTGGAGTGTGATGGGAGTTGGTCATGGGGAAGATCTGCATGTCTGGGTGTAAGAAAATATGGCAGTCTAGATGGCATGAGTTAGGGCATTTGGCAGGCTCAGCAAGGGATGTCTTCTCTGGGCAGCATCAGTAGATGCCTGTTTTTGATGTCACTGAAAACCTCAATGCCCATCACCAGAAAAAAATGTCTTAGGGGTACAAGGCAATAAATTTCCAAGTTTGTGGAAATACAACTAGAGCAGGTGAATTGTTAGGTAGGGGGTAGGAACAAAGGGAACAAGGGAGGTAGGTTTCAATTAATTCTACTCATTCTAAATTTTTAGCCTAGGAGTATTTTATTTCAAAATGGAGAAGAAAAGGCTACCATTTCATGAGGTGCTGCTGACTCCAACTCCTCCCAAACTCTACTCCATCTCTCCTGTATGGGAGTGCTCAAAAGAGCATATCTCTCCATTCTGATTTTTTATTTAAAAAAAAACAAGAACAGTGCCTGCTGGTTGGACATGGCAGATAAATCACAATGATCCTGACCAGTCTCTGTCTCCTGAAGGCACCAAAACAGGCTCCTGAATGTATATCAAATCACATGATTGACTTCTAGCCGGTGCTTCAAAACAGCAAATGGCTCTTTCTTACACAAAATCCAGGATCCTCTCTTGACTGCTTCTCCTTCTGAGCCCTTTCCTCATATCACTATATTTTCATGAATGTCCTAGATATAAGCCTTGATGGCTTTCAAAATTAGATATTTGGGAGGCTCATCTCTCAGGTATGAATCTTAAAAGTTGGTGCTCCATGTGGTTTCAAGTCCTTTATTCCTCAAGCATAGACTCCAGGTTTGAATTCTCTGTTGATATGGGGTTTACAATGATTATATCTCAGCTTGGCCTACTCATTTCTCTGTGAGTCTTCTCTCTTTAGCTTGATAGGTAGGTATCTCTTAGTCAATTTTTAGGTTTTTTTGCCAGAAGATGTTTCATATGTAACTTTAGACTCAGAGTGATCATGGGAATAGTTCAGGATTTTCTTCTGTTACTGTCTTGCAATGGAAACTTTCAGTATTTATTTCACTATGGACATGTGCCTCAGACTATCAATAACATAGTGAAAGAGTCCACTAAAGAGACAAAGCAGTGTTTTTGTTTTTGTTTTTTTCTTTCATTCTTAGTGGAGATCTTAACTATTCTTCCTTGGCTAATTTTATTATTGTGATCACAAGAGTTTAGTTTTGCTCAGGGTTTCCTCATTATTTTCTGTGTCTTATTGTGTTGTTTGACAAAATCCAGGTGGTAATTATCACAAGCTGGCAGTGGGGTGCAGACAATAATGGGATGCATTTTCTATGGAGAGTTTAAATATAGTAGTAAAACCCACTAAAAGTCAATGTTTATTATTACCACAACCCAACACATATAATAATCCTCTTAATGGACTTAATTCTACCCTCTCCACCCCATATCCAGTCCGTTGATATATTGAAGACCTAATTCCTAGTCACTCAGAATGTGAATTTCTTTGGAAATAGGATGATTGCTGATGTATTAAAGTAAGTTAAGATGAACTGGAATGGGATGGACCTCCTGTTTAATATGAATGATGTTCTAATAAGAGTGTGGTTATGTAAAGACAAAAAGAAGTAGGGAGAACCAGTGAAGATGTAGGCAGAGATGAATTGATGTGATGATAAACCAAGGACAACAAGAGCAGAAGATGAAAACATGAATTGATTCTCCTCAGAGAACTTGGAAGCAACACCTTGATTTCAAACTTCCAGCCTCCAGAACCTTGACAATACATTTTTGTTATTTTAATTCACCCAATTTGTGGTACTTTGTTACAGCAGCACTCTGAAACTAATACAAATATGAAGGATAAAATGTCCCTCTATACTTAAAATCATAAACTAACCTACTAATGCAACACTAGATAGACGCTAGTAAATAGTTGCAAATTATTCATGCAAATATATTATTGCCAAATCTCGTAAAGTTTTCTACCACAGAATAGTACATTTTCTTCGTGATTGAAACTTCACCTTGGATTTCGATAAGAAGGCTGAAGGAAGCTGACAAGCAGGGAAGAGTGAGTAAAACAGTGGCAAGCCTGTCTACTTGAAATGTGTAAAGGAATTAGGTTTGCTGACAATATCAATTTCTCATCATACAAATCCCAAGTAATGCATATGCTGGCATTTCTATTATGATGCTCATTCCCACCAACCTCAGCTATAGCAAGAGGGTCTAGTTCGTCTTGTTATCTAGTTTCTGCTCAGTCTTCCCATCCATTTCTGTACTCTAACTTCCCATTCTAGCTCCCCACTCATTGTAGTTCTATATAAAATTAGTTGTTTGACTTTATTTACCACCTTCATCTCTAAGAGTCCATAAACTATCTGTCTGGGGCATCATGAGAACACTATTGTGACTCAACATGTCTCATTATATTAGAAATCAGTCCCTAAAGCCATAGAGGTTGATTTCCCACATAAGCTCCTAAAATGTATCGATTGCTGGTTTGCAAAATAAACTGAACAATAAAAGTTATAAAAAGAAGAATGTAAAAACACAATTTCATGTTTTAAGTATTCTCTTTCACTTCAGTGGTTCATTTTAACCAGCAGGTACTATTTGCCCCATACTTTTTCCTACATTCAAAATACCTAGAAAGAGTATTATGCATTCCTAACCTGTCAGCTTTGGCTGAATTACAGAGTGCTCAATTATGCTCTAATCGAATAGCTGCCCAATGCAGGCCACGTAATGACTTCCTGATTATCTGCCTTTAAATGATGAATGAAATGAATATGTAACATTCTGTTCAAATATAGCATACTTAGCATGCCAAATGAAAACTGATTTTGTGCTCCTCTCACTGAAAAACGTATATTTTATTGTAATTCAGTTCAATGGTTGTTCAGCTGCTTGTTTTCTAGTCATCAAGATAAACATTGAATGAGCTATCTAGGAGAACATTAGTCTTCATTTTTGCTTTCCAGCAGATGCTAAAGGTGTTAAACATTGTTTAGATTATTTGGGTTCCTCTCTTTACATCATCTCACTGGAAAAAAAATTGAGGAAGGTCGTATTTTTATGAGCAGTTCTTGTTGGCAATGCTCCAGTACACATTGGCAAAAAAAAAACAAAAAACAAAAAACAAATCTGTTATGATGAATGTGTTGCAAAGACAACAACATGAAAATATGAATAAATTATTTATTGGCAAGAGTGCATTTTATAAAGCAGCAATTTAGGCTATTAGCACCAAAAAAGAGTACATGTTTTGAAAACCTGATTTTACCTGGTCCATCAAAATAGTAGTTTGCTTGGCTATAATGATTTATTTTATTGTTTTGTTTTGTTTTGTTTACAAAATTTGTCTTCAATATACTATTTTCAAAAAAGCTATTCAAGCAGCTACATAGGAGAACTATATAATAATTTTTTGGATACAAATTTTTCTTTCATTTATACAAAGAGATAGAGAAAACACATGGACAGATGAGTAGGGAGAAGAGAACAGAGGAAGGGAGAAAAGAAAGAAAATGAGGAAGGAAGACAGGAAAGAAGGGAAGGATTGAGGGAAGTTGGGAGGGAAAGAGGGTGAAAAGAGGGACAGAGTTAAAAGGAAGGAAGGAAGGGTGGAAAGGGAGGAGGAGAGGGAACAGAGGAATTTGTTATTCATTTTATTTAATATAAGCTTAATGTTCACAATTAAATTGATGAATACATGGTAGTGCTAGGAAAGATTTTTGCTATGTACATGCTTATAAAGTATCTTTTTCATTGATATGATGTCTATGAAACCAAATATTAGAAAAAAATAATTTATGACTAGGTGTTTTTTATAATAGTTTCAAACTATATCTTCAAAATTAATATTATATTCCTTTGGATTTTTTCTTTTAAAAACCAGTGTACCTCAATGATTATAAAGCATGTATTTCAATATCTTGTAAATTAGAGATGTGTCTTATGATGGGTAATATGAAATAATTAATTGGTGATATTTTTCCTTCCTTAGTGGTACATGCATAATAATACACCTTTCCTTGAAAGGACTATAGCATCAATAATACTAAAGATACTATCTTTAATGAAAACAAGATCTATTTTGTATACTTACTATACATGGGTGTTTTACAAAATATTTTAATTGAATATTTTTCAAAAGTATATTTTATACATCTTATAATTTCAAAGATTTTATATTTTATAAATTATTTTGCTAGTATTAAATGTATATAATTTTCATATGGGAAGTCATAATTAATGAATGTATGTCACAAAAAGATATATAAGTGTGGTAGATAATAAAAAGTTTGTATGTATAGTTCCAGCCAGTATACCATATTGGTTAATATTTTTGAAAATTTGATTAATCAATAAAAATACAGCAATCCTGAAACCCCATTTACCATTGGACCAAAGAAAATCAAATACTTGGGAAATAACCTAACTAAAGATGCAAAAGACCTATACAAAGAAAACTATAAAACATTCTTAAAAGAAATAGAAGATGATATAAAAAAAATGGAAAGACATTCCCTGTTCATGGATCAGAAAAAATCAACATTATCAAAATGGCCCTACTACCAAAGGCCATTTACAGATTTAATGCAATTCCAATAAAGATCCCAATGACATATTTTAAAGAGATAAAACAAAAATTACTGAAATTCATATGGAACAACAAAAGACCCCGAATAGCCAAAACCCTTTTGACAAACAGAAGAGAGAATGGAGGTATTACTATTCCAGACTTCAAACGATACTACAAAGCCATTATACTTAAAACAGCATGGTACTGGTATAAAAACAGACAAACAGACCAATGGATCAGAATTGAATACCCAGAAATAAAACCACACATATATGGTCAATTAATCTTTGACAAAGGGGCAAAAAACATACACTGGAACAAGGATAGCCTCTTCAGTAAATGGTCCTGGGAAAACTGGATCAAAACTTGTAAAAAAAAAAAAATGGATCAGGACAACACCCTAACACCCTGTACAAAAATTAGCTCAAAATGGATAAAGGACCTGGAAGTGAGACCTGCAACCATAAAATACATAGAAGAAAACCTGGCCAAAACCCTTCATGAATTTCACCTCAGAAATCCATTTGGGGAAATAACTACAGCTGGCAAAAAAATGAAGGAAAACATAAACAGCTGGGACTATATCAAACTAAAAAGTTTCTGTTGAGCAAAAGAGACAATAAACAAAACAAAACAAAACCCAACTGACTGGGAGAAAATTTTTCCCCTCCAGACAAGTGACAATGGTCTGATAACAAAGATCCACAAAGAGTTCCTACAGCTCAACAAAAACAAAGAAAAAACCCACTCAAAAAATGGGGTGAGGAACTAAAGACACACTTCACCAAAGAGGAGATGCAAATGGCTAATAGGCATATGAATAAATGCTCCACATCACTAATAATCAGGGAAATGCAAATTAAAACTACACTGAGATACCATCTTACACCAGTAAGAATGGCCCATATAAATAAAACAGACAACAACAAATGTTGGTGCGGATGTGGAGAAAAAGGAAGTCTCTTACACTGCTGGTGGAAGTGCAACCTGGTCCAGCCACTATGGAAGACTGTGTGTAGGATCCTCAAACAACTGAAAGTGGACTTACCATTCGACCCAGCAATCCCACTACTAGGAATCTACCCAGAGGACATGAAAACATTAATTCAAAAGGACACATGTGCATGCATCTTCATTGCAGTCCTGTTTACAGTTGCAAAGAATTGGAAACAAACCAAATGCCCCAAAACAGATGATTGGCTAAAAAAAAAATGTGGTACATATACACAATGGAATACTACTCATCCATCAAGGAGGACAAACATATGTCATTTGGAACAACCTGAATGGAACTAGAAAGACTCATATTAGCAGAAATAAGTCAAAAAGAAAAAGAGAAGTACAGAATGGTATCACTTATATCATGGATATAGGGAAAAACATACAAACAAATAAGAAAAAATGATAACAACCAATGGGACTGAACCATGGAGCGAGAGAGGAGGAGGGGGAAGAAGGTGGGGGAGATGAAGAGCACAAAAGATCAGGATAGTTAACAAATGTTAATGAAGTGGGAAAGCCCTGGGGTACACAATAATGAACTAATGTAATATAAATATACATATATATATGCAAAAAACCCCACATTTATCAGATTGGAAGAGAACAACGGGCCAAACAACTAACAACTGAACAACAACTTAACCAACCAACAAATCACAGAAAAATGGGAGATGGAGTGGCTGGAGGGGGGATACGGAGGGAGGAGGAGAGATCAATTAATGCACAAATGTGACAAATCAATAAAACCAATTTTTCAAATAAAAAAACGACTTTCTGCAAATAGGTTTTTAATTTCTTATACTAAGAGCTACTCTTCTTTCAGCTTCCACAACATGATGCCTTGCTAAGAGCTTTTGTATACAATTTATTACTTGATCATCCCACTGTGTATGTGTAATTCAATACATTATGTTATCAGAATATCCTTTTTGGTAAAATAGGAATACTACCTCTCTCAGCACTATTCCTTTTCTGAGGTAGAATATTTGTTCTGGGGTAACTGACTGTACTTCAAGATATCATTGTGGTGTTGATTTATTCTTATTTCTATCATTCTTACTTGATAGATGAGATATCTGTTTTATAGACACTAACTTACCTCAGAAGTTTAGCTCATAGGTAAACTGAAGTTTGAGTCAAGAGCTGAAAACTTGGTTTATGTCATTTTCTTCACATCTTTCCTTAAGCACTTTGCTTGTTTTCCTTTGGTTTTCTTTCTTTTGACTTCATGAACTTATATGCATCTTGATGGAGTATTTTTTGCCATCTGCATATTACATCTTTTTAAAAAATGATTTTTATAATTTTCTCCATTCCACTAGTTTTTTCCCAAAAGTCACTGACCTTGTTTCTCTTAACTGAAGTTGGAGAAGGTGGAATGGAAGGGGCAGACATAACTTTCAGAAATAACCTTCCAAGTATCCCCTTTCCATATCTGATCTCATTTCTTATCTCTTCTGTGTAATTTAGATTTTTTTCTTTGATTTTCTTAATCATGTATGTGAAAATGCAAGGTTTTTTTTTTCTTCTCTTTTTCAATCCCTAAGTTGCAATTATGGAGAGCACAGTGTTTCACAAACAAATAAAAGCTGTCTTACAAATACATGTTTTTTTATCTTTTAAATTAAATACCATTACAACAAGTAGCAGAGGATACAGAGTCACATGGAGTGAATCAAATGCCCAGGGAGTGACATTTAGGGTAATGGCTGCTTCTCAGTTTCATACAAGTATAGGGTCAGCTCTTATAGTGCTTCCTTAAATTTCACACTTACAGCAGCTTTACTTGTTTTCCCTCATCCAGGCACTGAAAAGACCAACCAGATATTTTTTTTCCTTAGAATCACAATCAGCTTAGTTCATTCCTGGGTGGAGAAGGAGAACACATTGTTGTTTTGATGTTTTCATCATAATGGGCTTAACTTACAACCCTTCTGGAATTTGCGAGAATATGATAACAAGTTTAAAACCAGACAAGGTTTTACATAAGTCCAGGTGTTCAAAGTATAATAAACAGCTCCCTAAAGATTAGAAAATGAATATTTAACAAGATGACTACATTTGATTTCCTTCATTCATTTTTTATTATTTCAGCGAAACCATTCTTGATGGAAATCGCATTGACAGGATTTTAATATCGTCTGGTAAATGAAACCTGTCATTCCAGTGGGTTTAGCATTTTCTTGTAGTACCATTTGGTAAACTCTAGTGACCAATAATTTTCTTCATATTGAAGACACAGGGAATTCCATGCAGATTTACATCAAGTGTATAAAATGTTTCCTAAGAGGTATATAATTATGATGAAACTGGCTATATTAATTAGGTCTTGTTTACAAAGAGCCTGTTTTTTTTAAATAGGGAGAAAAAATAACCTCATCCATGGAAGCTTTAAGTGTTTAATTACTGTTATTTTCCTTTCAAAGGCAAAGAGAACTATCATGCCCATCAAAACAGAGTTCTATACTGAAGGTTTTAGGTTTTTTTCTTGAAAAACTTGGCCAAAGGAGCAAAGATCTCTAGAATTGACTTTCATTAAAAATTAGCAGTTAATGCAGTTACCTGGCAGTGACAGTGAAACGTCTGCCTTTATATGTCACTGAATTTATCTTATGATGTTGTTCTAGAATTTCTACTATAGGTAGATTAAGAAATATTTTCACATTCAATATCAGAATTTGCTAAATCAGTATTTTTCAATGATCATGAATGATAGTTTTCATCTAAATGCCTGTTGGAACTCAGAGAAAAATCCCTAAACAATGCAAACACTTGATGAAATTATCAGCTTTCTCTCTACATGTACTTATTCCTAAATACTACCTTGTCACATTTAGTCTCATGCTTATGCTTGGAAAAGGCCCACATGCTATTTTGTCTCTTGTTTTTAATTTGTGTTCCCAATATTGAAAGAAATTCATAAGCATTTCATTGTCATTTGTTGTAAATTCTCTAAGATACCCATGGAAGATTGAATCCAAAGTAAAGACATCCTCATGGGATAGTGACAGAATATTAGGAGTCTTATTTTGCTGCTTTCATATGACTACTGGTCCAATGCATTCCTTTGTATGGAATTAAATTCAGTCCAACCCAGAGACACATAATGACATTCTGATATCACTCTATAAAAGATGAAATGAAATATAGATGGTCATCCAACAGAGAAACCAATAAATAAGCTCAGCTCTAGGAAGAAGATAAAATGGCTTACAGTTAGTTGGAGGTGAGGCTTTTCCGTGGGCATTTTGTTTTTTAAAAGCATGTTTTCTTTATTTTCCATATTATGTTTGTTAATGGTTGTAGTGACAGGCATCACATTGCAGAATCGGTTCAAATCCAGCAACTGAGACTGAAGGAAAAACTGACTCTGTCGGGTTAATCTAGGATTTCCAAACTGGGGTTAGATCAAAAAAGAAGCACAAGTTTTCCCAGTGAATGGGGATCTTGGTTTTATTCATATAAAGCTCTTCCATCACCCACTCCAGCATGATGCTTCTGAAATGCAGAACCTGTCACTTCAGAGATAAACCCACTAATCCACCTCTGTCCTTGGCATTTTCTATGTTCCATGGACAGATCATTTTAGTGTGGATATTTCCTATCACTTATTCTCAGCATTACCTTTATGTCATAAGCTGATAGCTTTACCTGACACTTTTCTTGTCTTCCAGATTCAACGAAGACATTCAGATGCCTTTGTAAGGTGTTCTGAGAGCAGCCACCAGTTGAAGCTCTTCTGAGGGTAATCCCCAGGAATGCCAGATAGCACATGTATCATCAATAGGAAGAGTTACTACAGCGTTCACCCAATCAAAGCACCCGTGGATTCTTGCTTGTAAGTGAATATGCAAATCAACAGCAGACTCATTCATATAGTAGAATCCCAACCTTTCTTGCTGCACACATCCATCACATCCATGGGAAACATTCATGTACTTATGGGGAAAAAAAAAAAACAAAACAGCTGTTGCTCCTTCCTCCCATACTAACTTAATTGGGGTCCTCCTGATGTTTTCAATTTACTTTATCATAATTCTCCTACTCTTCAATTTCATCTCTAGACCAGATACTTCTCACAGATATAGCATCTTAATGACTTTTCCACCCCTAGTGCTTGAATTGTAGATGATTAAAAAATGTTGCTTAAATTTTTTCATGAACTAGGGACAAAGAAAACTATAAAACATGACATCAATATCCATGGCTAGAACTTCATATAAAATCAATTGTCTTTGAATCAATCAGATTTCAAATGTGTGTGTTCACACTTTTTCCACTAATATAATCTGGCTTTCCATCTCAGAGATGCCCCCATGACTCAGCTATTGTCCTAATGAGCACATGGACTCCTTGTTGTGTACATTACATCTCTCTGAGAGGGAGGGGGGATATTGGTACAGGAGGGAAATATGATGTGTTCTAGAAGTGGTGACTCTCACCCCTCTGAGTTTCTGCCTTTGTTAGCCATATGGGATATGGGAAATGAATTTTGGAAATGTTCCAGACACTCTTAAGTTATGTTTGTTCTAAACATGACTGCTTTTATCATCTTTGTGGTTATCTTTCCTCTCTTTAATAAGTGATTTGTTTTTGCATTTTTGCACATTTAACCTTATTTACAGTTTTCTTACATAAAATAAAAACATGGCCTAGTACCAAGGCAAATTGCACCTGCATTTGCTTTGTTCAACATTTTCAAAAAGACAATGAGATAACATACATGTGTGTGCAGAAAACTCTACAGAATCACACATTTAAAAGGAACTTAACATTTTTTATTATCACCTGTTTTGCTTGTTAGTGAATACTTGGAAATATCTGACTTTTGAGTCCCTTACATGAAGCACTTCTGTGGGGGTTTGATGGAATTTTTTAGTCTGTTCTTTTCTCCCTCTCTCTCTCTCTCTTTTTTGAATACAAGAGAGTCTGTGTCTGTGTATGTATGCTTTCTAGAGATTTTGAGGTTTGGGGATTTTTGTTTAGTTTTGGCTTGGTATTTCAGTCCATTCCTTTCACTTTGGTTTTGCTTGTTCATGCCTAAGGGGAATAAACTTTATGATAAAGCTGATAGTTCAACTCTAAAAATGACAAGTCTATGGGATTTGGGAGAGAAGAGAAAGATTATATAAAAAGAACAAGCTGAGGAAAAAATTAAATAGTTCCTGAAGAGCATTTTACTTACTGAAATATAATCCCAAAGGAAGTCACTTTAATGTAAAACACTTGGAGTAAGAACACTTGATATTAGATACATGGAAGCTGTGGTCAGAGGAGCTAGGAAATTGATGAGTTGAAGATAATATTGGCTGTTATACTTGAAAACTTTTCATGGGTGAATTCTGATATGGAATCCTCTGTTGGGTATATTCTTTGGCAGCCTGGGTATTATTGATCTATTAAAGACAGAGAGGAAACATCCTGATCGGTATGCTATGAAGAGTTTGCTTCCTGGGAAGACAGGCAGGCTCAGACTTCCTGAGTTCTCACTGCAATTGCAAAGCCCACCTAGGAAGAAAGATGTTTGAATTATTAAAGAAAGTGAGTTTTCTTAGTCTTGAAGCAGAATTTTCAAATTTTACAATATCTTGTTTGGAGATCATGCTATTTTTCTCATGTTTAGAGACAAAAAGAAAGGTAATTCATTCAGGAGTGGAAAAAGCTAATGATGACAGTAAATTTTGCTCAATTTCTGTGGTTTCAATTAGAGGTCAAATTTGGTGTAGAAATATTGAAAACAATAAGATGTTTTTTGAGAGTGACAGAATGATGATATTCATGTAACTTTTTTTATACTTTATCATTGGAATTGTTCTGTAATTAGGTATTATTGTTAATTTCTTACTATGACTAATTTAGACATTAAAAGTTGTCACAGGAATCTATTTATCAGAGATATAATAGTACATAGAGGAGTTGACAATATTCAGTTTCAGAGTTTCCACTGATCTGGTGTGCATGCCCTTTGAATAAGACAAGGGGCTTCTGTGTTAAGGTGTGAAAGGGTTTTAGATATGTCTTTAGAACTGGTGATCTGGAATTTGAACTGCTGTCCTGCTATTTGATATTATGTCAATTCCAAAATAATACATGAGGAAGTTAATGTTTTTAGTAACATTGTAAATCTATTTTTCTAGATAAACTGTTATAGTAACAATTGTATTTTCAATTCATTCATGAGTATTTTCATATTATAACAACTTAACTCTTTAAACGTACAAATAAATTGCAGTATATTAATGTGAAGTAATAAGAGTTTTACTTTCTTCTCTCCTGGACGACATCTAGCTAGTAGCCAAGAATGAGGATTTTTGAGCAGTATAAACTTGAGATTTCTGTCATTGCTGTTTTTCTAATAGTTTAGTCCTGGCAAGCTATTTAATATAACCAAGTTACAGTTTCCAAATCTATAAAATAGGAATGATAAAAGAACCCATTATGACTTGTTGTCAAGATTAAATCAGGAAACATGTAGCAGAATCCAAAACATAGTACATAGTCTACATAGGCTGGATAGTCATATCATTTCAAAACCCTATGATGGAAATGGGAGAAAGTAGAAATTTATTTAACTCAAATGCTGTGTGGCCTTATTTAGGACTATCTATCCAAAGTAGAACCTTCTGTTTGTCATAGAAATCCTCTAAGTGTATTTTATTCCCCCTTTTCTTTGTATTGGAAAACAGGCCTGGCCAAAAGTAAGTTTCAGGAGAGGTAGAGGTGGGACAGGGTCTTTTCCTGTTTTGACCGAAGTGCTCATTAGTACCTGCTAATGAGAAAAGCATAGGTCAGAAGCCAAGGAAAATACATTCCCAGGGAAAAA
The DNA here is from genome assembly GCA_004024945.1 of Uropsilus gracilis. NCBI lineage: Eukaryota > Metazoa > Chordata > Mammalia > Eulipotyphla > Talpidae > Uropsilus > Uropsilus gracilis. Next base: position 55,369 of record PVHY01000754.1, on the reverse strand, counting down.
AATGAGAAAAGTCAGAAGACCAAGGTCAAAAATCAGGGATCCAGGTCAAATTATGACAGTGGATAATCCGGTGTTGAGAATCAGGTAACCACATACAGAATGTGATGTTTCACAGTGAAGAGAAATGAGCACAAATTTTCACAGCTGGAATGAATTAAAACAGTGTGTTCTTTGACATCAATCAGAATATCATTAGAAGAGTTGCCTTTGGAGTTCAGGCAAAAAGTTAATCTGAAGCATAAAAATTTTTGATACTAGATAATAGAAAAATATTGCTTTTTAAAGCAACATGCCTTCAATTATAAAAGCCTGTGCCTGATGGAATGGGAAATAAGAAAAGGATCATGCTACAGATTTATAGTTCAGTGGATCCTGCATGGAAATAAATATTTTGTTATTTAATCTGAAGCTTGTATGATTTGGTATAAACAGATGTTTTAGTACATAGTTGCGCTTGATTCACTCATTTATTCACTCACTTTTTATTGATTTTGTTTTTGTTAGAGAACACAATCATGCCATGAACTTATTCATTCAAGTGCTCTATTTTCACCCCATTATGTTGGTGTTTTTGTTCTGATTCATTTCATGGATCGCCTGCCATCAAGGTGGGCTCTTTCTCTATTCACACAGCCTCATGATCAGAGGTTACATTATTTTGCTACCATGTTTACCCTCTGCAGTGCAGTTCTCCACCAAACATCTGCAAGGATCTCCATAGGATCTGCATCCATGGGTTTCACTTCCTACCTAAAACCCTTCATTCACTTCCCCTTAGATCAGAATAACATCTTAATTCATTTCCTGGATCTAAGTGGCCCTGCGTGACTTTGCTCTGGCTTGCTTAGTGCTCTTGATTCAGTGGCTTCTGACTGTCCTTATAAGTTATTCCTCCTTGGCCAGTGTGAACCTCTTTCCTCTTCTGGAATATCTTGGTCCTTCTTTAAGCTGAGATTTCAGTGTCTAATTGTTATTTACCCTTACTTTAAAGTGAATGTGTTCTTGTAACTTATTTTCTCAGCTTATTAGTTATCTAATTAGAGAAAATTTTTATTTTCAACATGTTAATCTGGAATCATTTCAATTTATTGTTTTTAATAATATCAATTAGAATCTATTATTTTATTGGTTGGTTGAATTTCTGTATTGTGATCTCTTTGAACCCAATGCACATGCACAGTTCATAAGATTAAAGACTTTCTGTGTCTTCATTGTGACTTTCTCCCCAGGAAACAAACAAACAAAAAAAAATACTTAGCAGTTGGTTGGTACTCAGTTTTTTTTTTTTTTTAATAAAATGAATAAATCAGTATTTTATTATAGTTCATGATCTTCCCTCACACTTTGACTTATTTAATGTTTATTGAGGACTTATCATATGAAAGGAACTTGGACCTTGGGAAGCATACTGATTAATACAGATAGGCTTCCTTCCCTCTGTGAACAGAATTAACTATATGTCTGCTTGTCTGGGTGACTTCCTGGAATGTAATGTGTAGAAGGTTCCTGAAGTTCTATCTTGACTAGTGAAAGGATGCCAGGAATGTAGAAAAAGGAAGAACAAAAACTCATGTCATAGACTTGCCAGTTTTACTTAACTACTGAGCAGAACAGACACATTTCAAAATACCTTTCTTATGGAAAATGACTTTTTCCCTTATGTGTGATGCCACCTTTAGCCATGGAATTCCTTTTACACAGGCAGAAGTTCTCCTTCTTTATCCCTATTCCACTTCCCCCTCCTGCTCATAGTCCCTCCACTTAGGGTCTATCCTTTATATCACAGCAAAAGGCTCTTCTCCAGGAGTTCATCCTTCCAGGAGTTACTCTCCCCAAATAAAGCTATTCCTTCGGTCCAACTCATTTCTTGACTTCCCCTTTGTAGCAATCCCTTTTGATGTCATTGTACAAGAATCTTATCATTGGTGGATTAGTAGATCTGCCACTCAACTGGACTGTAAACACCATGAAGACAAGCATGCTTTGTTTTATTCAAGCAGTGTAAGCTTGCAACTTTCCCTTTGCAAACTCCCTGTTAGTGAATTATGCTAATTTTTTCAGCAACAAATCTTATACAACCATTTCTTAACTTTGTTGTAAGAATTATGATATATTCTCACAGTTATGTCTTTTTGTTTATCTCTCTAGAGATAATAAAGTCATCAATAAATCAACAACATATAAGTATGAAGCTCTGACAAAACTATACGCAGATGCTAATATCACTCAGGAACAGATAGAATGTTCCTGAGCCAGACCAAACCTCACCTTAAAATCACTGAACTACTTTTGCCTACATTGCTGACCACCATTTCTTAATTTCTTTCATATCATAACTTTAACAGTTAAAAGTTCCCCTATCCAGAAAACACAGTGTAAGCAATAATTTTTTTTCATGCTATTTCATATTTCTTCCCACCAAATATTTCAGAACAAAAATCCTGGAAGAGGGAGGATTAAAAAAAAAAAAACAAAAAAATTTTCAATTAACTTACTTGTGATTTATTTCATTAATCAGCTGTTTTGTCTCAGGTTATTTATTTTTTTAGCAAGCTCCAAAAGCTCATACCCACTTTTTTAAAAAGAGATGAATGTGTGAATATGAACAAGATACTTACCCTTTCAGAGGCAGCTACTTATATTTATAACCTTGAGGTTGCCTTTGATCCTAAATCAGCTTTTAATTACCATTGTAGTTACACTGGTTAAAAAAAAAAAATTCCATTATTTCCAGAACACAGCAAGGATATGACCAATACTATCTCATGAGTACAGTTATTTTAAGGCTTTTATTACTAATTATAGTTGGTTTATTATAATTCATTGTTCACTGGCCTTCTAGGCTATTTACTTAAGGTTCTATTCAGCATTACAGATGCTATTGCAGCTGCTATTCCTCTGAGAGTCTATGACTTCATGAGAGTAACAGGGCTCCTATTTGAAAAAGGGGTGTAATTGAGCTCAAGGGAAGTACTTAACTGAGTATCTCCTGGATTGTACTATAAGAAAGCACATTATCCCTAACTCCAAGTAGAGATTACAAATGCAAAGAGAATATTAGGTGAGCCATTTTACCATTAAAAACCGATAGAAGCAGCAATGAAACTGTACATTTATTTTCTTACATTTTCAGTTATCTAGCTATCTACAACCAGTTTTCCTTTCATATTGGAGTACCATTTTATAAAGAAAATTTCTCACAGTATGGCTTCACATTCGTTTTTTTTCAAATCAAGGATGGTAACTTTTTGAAGTCCCTATACAATTTATTTATCCTATGAATACCTACTATGTGCCTGGAAAATGTTTTGCAACTCAGCAAGCATTGACTAGTAAGCAGGCACAAAAACAATCCCATAAGCTCAAATAGCTTCTTTCCTGGCTAATATTTTGACAAGTAGTTGCAAGAAAAGTTGCAGCCACACTCTTCTGATGGCTGATCAACTCAGTTCTCATTGAGTCAAATAATAGAATCTTACTGTAAGTCTGGAATGTCAGTAGGAAGAGGGGCAAGAGAAAGTCTAGGATGTATTAGACTAATGTTATTTCTCTAAATGTGTTAGACTAGGGGAAGGTAGATTCTATTTGCTTTGTTTTAACTTGTTTGTGAATGAACAGATATTCTCATCTGTCCCATATTCTAAACTATTTTCACAAATGGAAATGTTTTTCATACACTTGATTTTAGTTAGCAAACCCTCTAGTAAGCATTTAGATAGAAATATTCAAAATAGTTTTAATTATCTATGGAGCCTTAATTGAAATCTTCAAGTGGTAATAGTCATCTTCTTTTGAACTTTCTATTTTTGATTAGAGAAGATCAAACATAAACTAACGTTTCCCAGAGGGTAAATTCAGTGGGCAGATCATCATATCCTACTGTCTATATGGAGGAACTTTAAAGTAAATTGTGGGCAACATTAAAGAGAGATTGGCAGCTGACTCCCTGTGTGGATACTTTCATAGTTACAGAATCAGCAATCTTGCCACAGGACTACAGTAGGAGCAGAACAAGGTTGAGTGAGAAAGATCTGAAAAGAACACAGCACCCTTGAAAGCCAACTACCAGATGGGACCACCAAAAGGAGTCCATGCCAACTAGACACATATCCCTACCAGAAGTCACAGACTTGTTCCACTAAACAAACCCCAGTTCCCCTCTTCTACTATTGCTTAATGTTGGGAAGCTAAAACCAGAAAAGATAGATCAAAAAACACTAATAACAGGAACAGCTTGTTTTCTTCACCAGCTTTCTCCAAATTCAGCACTCTAAGGTTGCTTAGTCTTAGAGGGATGGAGATCAATATTCAGTTGGATGACTCCAAACTGATCTGAATTAATTTTCTTGTTTTAAAGGTGTTTCTGGGAAAAATATGTGTGAAATAATTTACCACTACAATCATTTGTGAGTACAGAACTAAGAGACATTGAGCACATTATATTGCATCACTACCTTCTATCTCCAGAAAATGTTCATTTTGTTAAATTAAAACTTTTTACTCATTAAATATTAACTTCCCATTTTATTCCTTATCCCTGGATTATTTCATTAGCATAATATTTTTCAATGTTCATCACTGTAGTTTTGTATCAGACCTCTCTTTCTTTTAAATAAAATTTCAATGTATGTGTGTGTGAGAGAGAGAGATCATATTTTATTTCCTCATCTGTTGATGGACATTTTGGCTACTGTGAATAATGATGATGTAAACCTTTTTGTTTTAGTCTTTGTTTTCAGTGTCATATCTAGGACACCATTACCAAATTCAGAATCATGAAGCTTTCTCTTTATATTTTCTTTGAAGAACTTTATTTTATTTTATTGAGGTATCATTGTTTACATTATTGCTTACATGTCAATGATACAGGATTTCCCTGTTCAGTTGTTACTACACCAAACCTACCACCACAGCATCCACAGGGAACATGCATAACCTGTTGTGCTCCCTTCCCACATTTTTCTGGCCACTCCCTTTCCTCCTCATCCACTGTTAGCCTCAGTTTTATGCTCACCTTTCTTGGATTTGTTGTTAGCTTGTCTTTATCTGATGCCTTGCTTGGTTTTTATATATTCCACATGTAAATGACAATATCCAATATATAACCTTCTCCTGCTGACTTACTGCACTGAGCATAATCCACTTCAGTTTCATCCATGTCACAGATGACAATAACCCTTTTTTTTTGGGGGGGGGTTACCTGAGTATTATTTCATTGTGTCACCTGTACCGTGTCTTCTTAATACACTAACCTGCATTTGAGCATCTAGGTTGTTCCCATAGTTTTGCTATTGTGAAAACAACAACAACAACAAAATAACTGGTCATCTAGAAGGAGGGAAAGGAGCAAGAGAGGTGGGAATAGTGTTTGAAGGTGGAGGATAGCACAGTAGACTATGATGGAGAACCATGGGTGCTTTTGTAATAGGAGAGCTATGGGGCCACACTTAAGGTAGGATATCCCATACTGGTAAAAAACTACAGGGATCTAAAACAATGACTCTTCATTAAAAGTTAAAATTAGATATAAAAACAAATATAATATAGTGCTGCAATGAACATAAAGGTGTGCTTCTCTTTGAACTGGTGTTTTTGAATTCTTTGGTTACCTCCTTATTAGAATTGCTGAGTCACATGTAAACCTATTTTTAATATTTTAAGAAACATCCATACTATTTTCTGTGACAAAACAATAGTTATTCTCACCAACATTGTAAGAGGATTCCGTTTTCCCCATAACCACACCAATATTTTTTTTTTCGCTTTGCTGTTATTGTTGTAATGGTACATTCTCACTTATATGAGATGGTAGCTTGTTGTGGTTTGATTTGTGATTCCTTCACTGTGACAGTGAACAATATTTTCCATATGCCTGTTGGCAATCTGGATGTCTTTTTTTGGAGAAGTGTGTGATTAGCTCTTTTGCCCATTTTTTTTATTGTGTTGTTTTCTTTTTGTTGAGCTGTATGAAACTTTCGTAGATCTTGGATTTAAGCCCTTGGTGGCTGTGTAATGTGCAGGTAGCTCTCCTATTCTGTCATACTTTTTCTTTTAGTGATGGTTTATTTTCCTGTGGAGGAACTTTGCAGTTTGATCTAGTCCTAATTGTATATATTCTTTCTTTTTTCTTTTTTTTTTTTTTTTTTTTTTTTTTTTTTTTTTTTTTTTTTTTTTTTTTTTTTTTTTTTTTTTTTTTTTTTTTTTTTTTTTTTTTTTTTGCTGTCTTTTATCTACATTTGGGTAATTCCAGATGTGGTATAAAAGAGTAGTGTATAACTCCATTCTTTTGCATGTGACTGTCCCATTTTCTCAACACCCTTTATTGAAGAGACTTTCTCTTCTCTCAACTCCTTTGTCATCTCTACTCCTTTGTCATAGACTAACAGTGCATATAAGTGTGGATTTATTTCTAGTTTTTCACTACTATTCTGCTACTCTGTGTCTATTTTTGTTGCAGTGTCATACTATTTTGATCATTAAAACTTGGTGATATAATTTGAAATCTGGAATATGATACCTCTATTCCTTGATAGTTTTTAAAGTTAAGTGAATAACTTGTTATTGTTATCTACTATGACTTCTCTCATGAGAGAATGAATATAAAGTCTAATTTAAAAGATGAAAGAAAATGGTGAAATTGAAATATTTTTCTTCATTTATTTATGGTTGGATTCATTATCATTGTATGTATAAGCACTGCTAGCCTTTATACTTAGGTCAAATTTTGATTCAACAAATAAATACTAAATATAGCTAAAATTATGTAGATATAGTCATATACTAAGACATCTTTTATGAGTTAAAATCTTATCATTATCTGTCATTAAAAAAAGTTACAATAGCTTCATGTTCAGCTATAATTAAATTCTTTGGATCCATCGATATCTGTTTTGCCTTGATTTGTTAAAATTTCCTTGATTTAAAAAAATGGTTCTGTGACTTTTTGCACAGCCTACATTTCTTTGAATTCAGAATAAGATATAAGAATATTAACATTTATTATGAAAATAATATGGTAGAATAGAATAGGATGGTCTGAATGATTAATTGCATATGTCCAGAACACTGTGCAAATTTAAATGATATTAATGCTTTCCTTTTTTTTTCAAAGTCAATATTTGCATTTCTTAATAGTGAAAATCGGCTTAAAAAATCAAATGAATTATGATCCCAAGGCCATGAGCAACTGGGGATTATTTTAAAAGAGAATTTCAGGCTTAGCTACACATCTCTTGATCGAGGTCAAAATTCTGAACGTTTGGGATGTTAAAGGTCTAATTCAACTGTCCATGCTTTATAACATGTTTGAATGTTAGCAATGATTCTCAGAACCAATAAGCATCTTGAGATTTTCTTTATTTAGAATTGACTTTGTTCTGCAGAGGAGAAATAGGAATCATTGTGAAGCAATTAACAGGGCTATTTTTATGATGTGAATTATTTACACAGAGATTCTTTGTGAACTGTATTCTTCTACCTTTTCTTTTAAAAAAAGTCCCTCTTTTTTTAAAAAAAAGTCAGTAAGATTAAAAGAACAACCCCCTCTAAGCATTATTAAAACCTGAACAAAGTATGTTGATAGCATCAAACATTATCATTTCTGGAAGTTTCATGATGAGAAAATTCTTCATGAGACCTTATTTTCTGGTGCAGGGGGGAAAGCATATTTCTAACCTCCACAAACAGTGCCTTGAGTCAAAGGCAAAACAATGAGCTAATATTTTCTACATATTGAATATATCATGAAATTCATTTCAGTAGAGATATTGATTTTTAAACAATTTTTCTCTGGAGCATTGATAAAGCTAATTTCTCTCTACATCAAAGATTCTTTATCATCTTCCTTATCATCAGCCAAGCCTTTGAAAATTGGCAATAGCATTGTTTGAAATACAGAATGTAGTGTTTTGAACTTTCCCCAGGTTAAGAAAACAGACAATAAAGTCTGTTAAAATTGTGTCCAAAACAAGGGTAAGTAGATCCAAAAAAAGAAGTAGAAACAGACCCCCTATGTGTAAATTGCTTAAACTGTATCATGTTTGTTTGTAGTTTTTTTTTTTTCCTTACTTTTGTTTCTGTGGTTATTCATTTCCTAGAATTTGCTGTGTTATATCTAGCAGGGCATAGGAGAAGCTGTCCCTCTGTAACACTGAAGCAATCTTTAAACTGGGCTTTGGAATACCATGCTTCACAGTAAAATTGGGTTATAACTGCTTGATTTAAGACAATTCTTTGAAAATATAAAGCCCTGCTTAGACTCTTTTCATCCACATAATTATTACCATTTCATTCCATTTGGTTAGCTAATGTTTTCTGCTTCTTTCTTAGAGTATAACCAAAATATCAGCACTAATTCTGCATCTCTTCCTGTCTTTACCTCTGATTTTTCACTGACCTGTGTACCGTTTGTATAGGTAGTGCCAATTTCATGTACTTCTGTTCCAGAAGTACATAGTATTGTATGCATAGTATTGGCCATAGTATTTTAATTCCCTCAAAATCCAATCCCTACTATAATCATTTTAAAAGAAAAAAACAAATGTTCCAAAGGACATGCAGTTTCTTTCCCACTGGCAGATAATTTGCAGATCCCTTGAAACCATAGGTTATAGATACAATATCACCTCTTTGAAACCCTCTCTGAATTCCCTTTGCAGATTTTACCTTATACTATTTCTCTGTTTTCCCTTCATGCTGAGCATCCCATTAATATGTGATACTTGTTTATCAAAAAAAATTTGTATTTCCCCCTAGATTCTGTAGTCCTTCAAATTATGGGTTGTATAATGTTCATTTTTTATTCTCCCATGATTATTAGCTCCCTAATAAGTACCTGTTCAGTCACAGAAAAAGTGATTAATATTTATTTACTGAGTGACTATAATTATGTTTGTTTTTGTTCATTTGTTTTTATGTCTGGCTTCAGTCTCAAACTTTATGTTCTAAGAGGTGAGAATTCAAATCAATTCATAGTTGTTCACCACTATGAACCAATGCTAAGTACAATACCTAGGTACCTAGTAGGCATGTAACAGATGTTTAGAAAACAAGCAACTAAACTGACAACTAAAAATGTCAAAGGCTGATAGTGCCTCTTAGTGTTAAAGAGAGTTTCTGAACATACAATGTTCTTGAGGTCAAAAGAGTATTGTAAATATTTTAGTATCATGGATTAGAAGACTTTAAGATACAGCTGTGATTTTCAAAACATGAATTGTGACCCATTTTTTTGACATGCTATTAGTTTAGTTGACTGTGATTCATATTTAAAAAAAGAAAAGCACCTGGGATTATATTAGCTCTCTACTGTTGTGAAACAAATTACCACAAACTTAATATCATAAAACAGCATTAATTAATGTCTCACCCTCACTGTGGATCTTGTGTTGGGCAACTTTTAACACGGTTGCCTACAAAGTGTCTCACAGGTTGCAATAAAGGTATGAGTCAAGGCCAGGATTGGGTGCCATACTACATGGGGACTCTCTTCTAATCTTCTGTGAATGATGGAAGAATTAATTTCCATGCGTATGTAGAATTAATGGTGTCTTGCTTCTTTGAGGACAGAAGAGTCTGCTATGTTTTCAAGTCTCTGAACCCCAGATTCTCTTTCAAAGGGATCAGCTCATTTGGTGAGACAACCCAAGAAAATATCCCTAGATTAACTTGAATCCAGTTGGTTAAAGGAAAGGACTTTAGTTACATCTGAAAAACTCTTTAACTCTTAATGTAATGTAAACTTATCATGCTGTCAAATATAGAGGCATTACTCTTACCTGGAGAGATAGATCATATGAGTTGTGACTCACTGGGAGTCTTTATTTTTAAGCTTCTTTTTTCATTTTTTATTGTAATAACCTTGAAGTAGAACATGTAAGTTTCAGATGTAGATCACTGAGGATCAACATGAGTACATACCACATTAAGGCCACTGCTAAAATTCCTGTTTTTCACCATATTGTTGATCGTTTTTTCTCAATTTACCCACTCCCTTTCTCCTTCCTTTCAGGCATCCACTAATGGATTTTATGATCCAAAATTTATTTTTGTTTTATTTAGTTAATTTGTTAATACTTTTCTACAGGCTACAAAAAAAAAAAAAAAAAGAAATCTCATGTTCCATTTGGTCTATTTCACAAAACATAATTTCCACTAGATCCACCAATGGCAGGAGTTCATCCTTTTCCATTAATGTCTGAATAGTATTATATAGGTTTGCTCCATCTTTTTTGTCCATTTGTCAACCGATGGGTACTTAGGTGGTTTCTAGTTCTTGCTATGGCAAACTATGCTGCCATAGAAATGTGACCATATGTAACGACTCAAATCAGTGTTTTTATTTTTCAGGCACACACCAAGAAGTGGGGTAACTTTATCACATGGAATTTCTATTTTTAATTTTTTAGTATTCTCGATGTTACTTTGGTTTCCCACCAACATTGTATTATCAGGGTTCCCTTCTCTCACATCCATTCCAATATCTTGTCTTTGGATAGTAGTCATTCTGTAAGTGTGAGGTGATATCACTTTGTTGTTTTGACTTGTGTTTAATGATAAGCAATGAAGAATGTCTTTTCATGTCCTATTTGATATTTATATGTCATATTCATTTTTAAGCTCATGAAACATTCTTAATGGAGTCATTTTGTTAACATTTTCATACTATATTGTTTTAATAATATATGTCTCTGCATGTGCAGAGACCAAGGTGTTTGTAGTTATGTGTGTATTTCTCTGTACAACTAGTGGATCACAACACAAAATCTATTTTGCACTATAGGTCACATTAAAAAAATTAAAATCATTGGACTATGGGATAAATTTACAGTATTTCTTGTATCCCCAAAAAGAGATACTTACTATAATTATAGACATTGCTAAACAGTTTCAGAAATTAATTTTCTCTTGTTTGCTATTGACTGTAACATTTTATATTTGATCAATCAATGCTTATTGAACACATTCTATATACAAGACTTTGCATTAACCAACAAAAAGCATAATTACTTGAATTTAGTAGTCACAGTTGAAAATATTTGTGTACCTAAATAAATAACCAGTATAATACTAAGTAGAAAGTGGCAGGTAACTATAAGAAGATTTTGTATAGGGAACACAGATAAAGTTCTTATTTTGAAGGGGTTTTAGTATTACAAGATCTGCTAAAGGACCACATTTCTTTCCTAGCTTTTAAAATTCAACTTCACAGTTTAGTAATAGAAATAAGACAAGTAATTAAAAAGAGAAGAAAGAAAAATATTAAAGAAGAAATTATAAAGGAGCCATAGTCTGGGATATGCTTCTCATACTTCTTAAAGAAATGATATCATTCTATTCAGCAATTAAAAATAGAAAAATTAAAGTGCATGTCTAATTTTATGTCTTTCATTTCACATAGTTTTATTACTTGCCTCAAGTCACTTCCTGTCTCAGGGAGGTGCTAGCACCTGCTCTACTTACTTATCAATAAGGTTCATGCTGAGGTGGCAAGTGGTCAACACAAGCTGTAAGAAACCCCTAAATCAAACCTTGCCCTCCTTTATCTGCTACCAAGCAGAAGCCACTGCCAATAAGGAGATCATATGCATTATACTTTGGTTATTATTTGGATGCGCAGACTTCTCAAATTGCTCATAAATGAATGTCAATTTCCCTAAACCAAAGCATATTTTGATGAGCTAATTTTATTGTGACATGCTATCCATTGTTAATGTGCTGGAATACCATTGTGCTTCAAAACTTAGGTCAAAATGTTAAAGCCTCTATCTCATCTTCTAATAAATCATCTATGGTAAGGACTGTTCTGTCTAAACGTCGAGGTATTATGTGCTGTGAAAAGAAAGTATCTTGAGACTTTCTGTTTCCAAATGAGCTCAGATTCAAGGTTAATACACAATGATCATTTCCTAAGCAGTTAGGCTGAGGATGTGTGCAGCACAGAGACTGGGAACCAGTTATCAGAGGACTAGCTGTCTGAAGACCTGTTTGTGTCTTATAAACTTAAGATCTTACTCAAAACCATTGTTTTCCATGATCCCTTGAAGTTTCTCCCATAATATCAAAATAGCCTTCTTTTTTTTCAGAGACTAGGTCTCACTATGTTGCCTGGGGTAGTCCTGAACCCGGGGACTCAAGCAATCTCAGGCCTCAGTCACCCAGCTCTGGGATACAGGCACATGCCAGTGTCCAGCCCAAATATCTTTCTTTCAAGGATCTCTAAGAACTTAATAAATGTGTTTCCACACTATTTTATGAATGTTACTCATTAGATTCATGTGTCTAGGATTTTTAATTTGAGCTCATGAAAGACCTGGGAGATTAAGCACCCCACCCTCAATCTTCCTCATGTTTCACCTCTATTAAAGAAAATAAACATGGAGTGTAAAACAAAAGAAAGCATTTCAGTGATACTAATTGATTTTTTTTGACAATCAAGTTCAGTATATAATTACTCAAAATTATGTTAAAGTCCATAATTTTATGTAAAAAAAATGGAAGTAAATGCCTCATCTAGGAGGTGATCTAATTTATTATAAACTCTATTTAATCTAGCAAAGTGTCTATAATGACAACCTTGAAATACTTGAGTCAAACCCTTTATCTCCTGCATATGAGTTCTGTAAAGATAGCTAAAAATAAACTGTTTACTCATTTTCATGTAATAGAGATTTCAGTTCTCTCTTTGTACAGATTTTCTTAGTGATTTTGGAGCTATTTCCACTTTTGTGTGGATTAATGCAAAAAGAGTTCAAGGGTAGATGTCCTTCAGATAATTCAAAATACATGTTATAGTTGTAAAAGTTTGGTTTCAAATGAATAAACTGCACTTAGTACAGAGTGACATTTCATTTAGATGTTCAGTAGTATAGATTATTGGTTCTGGGGGTTATACCTTGGCTAGTAATGATTTCAAAAGTGACATGTGACTGATGTTATTGTTTGCAAATTATTATATTGCCAGTGAAGTTGACTATTAAAGACAATCAAATATAGTTCAGCTGTACAGTGAAGTTATTACTTTCTGCAAAAATCTTGTGATTTATTGTAAAGCCTTTGCATTATGAAGCATGAAAGAATTTGAGAGACTACCCACCATGAATCTAACGCGGGCAGTTGTGACCTCATAGATTAAATGGACTGATGAGTTTGTGTTGTCACAGTGGCACTGCCTTGAAGACATAGCCTTGACAGTACAAGGTTAGTTTGATGGGATTAAAGCAATGAATGGATTTACATAACATTTGAAATGCTGGTCTATGATCTTCTTTGTCAAATAAAATATTGACTTATCAGAGATTGATTTGCTGTTGAAAATATTCATTTCTGGTGTAGAATAAAAATCTGAAAAACATTTATCTTATTAATAGCTCTTACTGTCCAAATATTTTTAAGGGCAGTTTCTATTTGGCTGGACTACATTTCCATCAATCTCTGGGCTTCTACTATATTCAACTTTCTTACAATGATAACATTCTTTTACCACTTCCCCCTTTCCTCTCTCTGAGATCCACAGAATAACTTAGCAAAGATGTTGATTGGCAACTTTACAAATGATCTCAGGTTTTCAGATATTCTTTGCTAATGTAATTGGGCTCTTATCTGAAGTTCATCAAGACTGAATAGCTTGACTCATCAAAAGAAGCAAAAAAAAAAAAATCAAATACCTTCAGTTCTTAAGTTCATCATTTTGCTGGAAGGATTAATGGCATATTTAAATTTCAGCTTTCCAAACAAGCTTCCTCATTGTTCCCCACTTTACTACAATGCTGAGTTTGTATTTAAATGTTTCGTTTTGTGCATTTCAAACTGTCAGACTGAAGAAATACCAATATGTGTGTTAGGTTTAGATAATCGAAAATTCCCTTTACTCAGCTTCTTAGTCTATATTTATCTGTCTGACTGTGAAATCTATTCCAAGAGTATTCATCTACCACCAAAATCTATTCACCAAGCATCAAGACTCATCAGTGAGATGGAATAATGCCATTTAATTAGTCTTTGATATACAGCTTAATTAGGTCTTAATAAGGGGTAGTGCATCCTAAAATCAATTATCTTGCTCTTTTTAATAAGAGCAACTAATTAGTAGGAAAATCACCACAGTTTTCTTTTTATCCTGAAGCTTTCCATGGTGCTAGGAAGGTTATGAAGAGGAAAATATCTTCCCAATATTTACCAGAAATGTCATTGAACCTAAAAGAGTGTATTCAAAAAGGTTGCAATAGGTTAGATTTTTACAAAAAATGCATTGCCACCAGTTCATCACCTTTGCATATCTCATACATTTTTTAATTTATGCAATAAGGAAAAGACTAGTGTATTCCTACCTGACTGCCTAGCTTTTGAATATGCATTGTTAATAAGCCCACTTGCAGCTCTGCCTATACTGGTGAGGATGCCAGGTTCATAATGAGTCTTTGTTTACTGGTGCCTCTTTTGTGCTTGCCTAGGAAGTGGCCCATGAGTTCCTGAAGATCTTAACTACATGAGTGGACATGTGCTCTAAGTCTTAGGATTTTTTATGTTTCAGTTTTGTTAATTTGTGTCCAACACAGTAGATTCCCCTTAGCTGTGCAAGAGAAGAATCACCTTTTCACATTACACATAAATTCACCCAATAAATATCCTTTTAACTCCTCCTATGAACTCAATTCTGCTCAAGTCACTGAGATTTGGATCTGAATGAAATAAATGTCTTTGCTTTTGTAGACTTCATGTTTTAATGAAATGAGAGAGAGAAAATAAACACAAAGATAAATAGGGGCATTTCAGAAAGGTAGGTGCTACAAGTTCGTTCAAGGATGATATTGTGAAAGGGAGTAAGAAGGGTAGAATTTGTTCTTCACATGGAAACGTCAAGGAAATGGAGACTGAAAAGTTTAAGCTGAGACCAAAAGAGGGAGGAGATGGTCAAGTGAAGATTTAGTAGAAGAGCAAAAGTATAAGCTGTGGGGGAAAACTTTACATATTTAAAAGGTGACCATGTTGCTGGAAACCACAATTAAACAGGGATGGGTAAGAGATGAGATCATATAAAAGCTAGAAAAAAAGATCTTGTTTAATTTAGTAGATGATAATAAAGTTTGTGGATATTATTCTGAATATAAAAAATGTATTCACATGGAATTGGTACAATTGCTTTAACTTATAGATTTTCAAGATCTGTATGAATATTCATTATCAAATCTAAATGGGAGTGGCTAAGTTTGTCTTATATCATATTAGCAAATATTTCTGTATATTTGAAAATCTTCATAATAAAATTCTGGATAGAAACATCAGCATTCCAGTTGAAATGAAAGAAGTGGAAGCACACAGTGATGCTTCCAGTTGCAAATAAAACTGTTGAAACCCTAACTCTCAAGAAGCTTAGATTTTAATGATATTAATAAACATAAAAACAAGTAAGGATATTTCAGAGTGATAGGTTCTCATTTGTAATCAACATTAATATTGTGGTAGAGAATAACAGGGTGTCGAAGAGGTGCTTTGGTGGAAAGAGCAAGGAAAAGATTCGATATTAGATGATATTGACTGAAATTGGGGTTTTAGTGGGAGAAAGGGAGAGACCTCATCTCCCTGAATAGGTGTCATAGAGATGGTATTAAACATTAAAGTCAGATTGTGTAGCTCCTTTGAAAAAGGGATTCCCTAATCATTATTTTATTGCACTTAGAGGGAAATCAAAGTTCTTTCCATGGTTGCAGGTCACCCAGCTGAAGAAAAATCCATTAACAGAAATACCTGCCTATTGAGGTTTGTCAAGAGTTAGAAGAGTACTTCATGGGGATGGACTGTAGATTGTACACTAAATTATCCTCCATTACTTATGAAAAAAAGCAGGACTACACTGTCTTCCCAGGTGTATATCATGTTTTTGTTGTTGTTTTTTAATTCAGGCATGCATAAGGATGCAGTAAGGAATTTGAAAGTGAGATTCAGGCTCAACTTAGTTCCCTTTGGCAAAGTCAGTAGCCTCACCAGAAGTCCAGCTTGCAGGAAATCCTTCAGGAAATAATAACAGCTGTTTTCCATTGACTACTTCCTGGGTACACATACTTCAAAAAAGGGATAACAAATATGGAACCTTTTTGAAGAGTGAAATAATCAAGCTCAAGAACTTATATGCCTTGGATTTGGGGCCCAAACACAGCCATGTACAATTGGTACTTAATAAAAACTCTGTGATGATAAGTGTACCCTTTTCAGGAAAACTAACATAGTAGAAGCTTTCTTTGGTGCTATAAGCATCCTCTCATCCTTGCTTGCCTTCACAGTAAGAAATCAATACATAGAGTAAACATAGAGCAAACATACATAACTTGGGCATTCATCACATTTGGGGTGTCCTTAGCAGATTAAGTCCTTCATAAATTAACCTATATTTTTACCTTGAACAAGTTTAGAGAGCACATGTTTTCTCTTACAGAACTAAATAGATCTTACCGGGCTGTTTTATGAAGGCTAACAGTGAGAAAAGTTATGCCATAAGGAAAGGGCTATTGTTATAGTTGGGTGTTTAAAATTCACAAGATTTTGTGATCATGAAAAGCAGGTACATTCCTGCTTTACCATCCCTCACTTAATATGGCATATTTTTGCCTTGCTTCCTCATAATAGTTACTGATCAGAACAGCCACTACTATTAACAAGTCTAACATGCTCTATGTTGCTTTGTTTCTCCCTTCAATGTCCTCGTCCTGCTTTTACTTGATGGAAGAATTTCTCTGAAAAACCAATTCCCCTTGTGAGGCCTAGTAAATGGTTGCCTTCCTTTGATAGTTAATGCAGATTCAAATGTTGATCCTTATAGTTCAATCCTTAGCTTAACATCCTGAGAGTAGAAGCTACTGAGTGGGGAAAGCAATAAAACTCCTGTACCTACTGTGAGATAAATGACATCCTTTGGAGGAGGTGCCACAGAATATGAGAACAGTTGTTGTTTAATCCAAATACAGTGGAATTTTGAAAAGGGAGAGTGAGTAGGCAAAACAAGAGCCTATTACTGAAAGAAATAGATGAACAGCTCAGGTCATTCTAAGGTAAACAATGGATTGTATGTGGTATACAATCCATTGTTTACTTTATAAGTACACATATACTTTCCATTGTTTACCTCGTAAAGTATAAGTACACTTATACTTTCAAAAATATCTGTCCTCATCAAGTGCAAAAGATTTCGGGGGGGGGGGGCAGGGCTGGGGTTCCTTGTGTGGTTCTAAAATTAGAAGACTTACAGAATGATCAGTATTATTTACAGATTACATTAGACTGACGAGTATTCTGTCTCAATTCACACTCATGGATTTAGGACCTCAAACCAGATATTAGCCATAGAGGATTGACTAATGGAAGGGTATGACTGATAAAAATGTGAAGGGAGACCCTCATGGTAGAATGAGTAAAAACAATTTCTGACCTTAACTTGTTTTTATTAATACATATTAGAGAGAAAAAACAAAATTCCACTGCATGTTTTAACCATATGCAAGAAGTAAAGATTTATGCCAAAAGTCTCCAATTTCATCTTTTCCCAGGAAACTTGGTAAAATGTCACATTTGCTTTGTCCAGAGTAAGCCAACGAACTGCTAATATTGGAATCTGCACAATCAACACATATCAAGTCTCTACAGAAACTTGGCTGCACTGCAAGCTTTGTAGAAAACTTCAGTTGACTAAGGCCTTACTCCTTGGCTCTGGATCACTGTTTCCTCTACTTCTAAAACCTCAGCACTCACCCTCTACTGAGGCCATAATAATTGCCCATTTCATGCCAATTATCATTGTTTCTTTAGCTTTCATACTCTTTTGTTTTCTGTAGCATTGTTTTGTCTGTATACCTTGTCTTTCATAGTAGAGAAATGGAAGATACAGTTATATATAATAATTATTGGTGTAATATTTCAAATTTAAGTCCTTCTCTTTCCTGACTCTGTGACCCCTCTGTGATTATCTTGTAGGATAATGTTAGGCAATAGTTAAATTCTCACATAGTTACTGTGATTAATGTGAAGGTTTTGGAGAATAGTTTACCTCTCTTTTGTGTTATTATAGTCTATGGTTGAGTCTAGAGATAGGGAAATAGATACTCCAGTTCCTTTTATATTTCCTGTAGAAAGAAAATTTCCTCTTCTTATTATCTTCCTTTATCAATTGCATTATTTCAAAACTTTTTTCAATGCCCACATATAATCCTTGAAAGTTAATATGGAGAGTACTCAGTTAATACTGAGTCATAATCTTCTCTTCCC
Source organism: Uropsilus gracilis (assembly GCA_004024945.1). Lineage (NCBI taxonomy): Eukaryota > Metazoa > Chordata > Mammalia > Eulipotyphla > Talpidae > Uropsilus > Uropsilus gracilis. The sequence continues at coordinate 37,117 of PVHY01000754.1, read as the reverse complement.
ACCTCATACCAAATTGTTACAACCAAACCTCCAAGTGTCACATTTCCCTGCATGATACACTACAAGCCAGTGTATTTGATACACCCTGTTAGCATTCAAGTCCAGCAAACTTTGCTGTGTGATCAGTCACTAAATAGTCTTAGGTATCAGTTTTGGCTTCTGTCGATTCTGAAATAATTTAATGCAAAAGTAAAATAATATTGATTGCAAAGAAAGGGAAGCCTAGGATGCCCCTGCCATCATTTTTATTTTCTTTTATGTAGAGCTCTATGATGATGGGAAATAAAGGGAAACCAGTTTTTCTATATGGCTCATTTCTATATAGTTCATGTAGCCATTTATGGTTTCTTTTGCTATTCTCTTTAATTGATTCCTTATTCAGCAAATAGAAGCAAGATACAATTAACCTTGTGAATAGTTCTTTAGGGGGGTACATATTCAGATTTGATTGGGTCTCAGTTGGGTCACACTCATTGACCTGAAGGTCATAAAAAGAGCATGCTAGCTACTTTTGGGTAAGTAATATTGAATTAAATCTCTTCAGAGACTAGTTTAAAGCCTGGAAAAGTCTTCTGGCTTAAACAAGGAGAGATAATTGGAGTGTCTTGTGGCATCAGTGTTTGAGTGCAAATTAATATTTCGGTGTGATTGCTGCCTGTATGTTTTTAAAGAACTCCTATGAAAAGTGAGTTTAGTTTACATACAAATCTCAGTTATCTACTGAGAACAGTTGCAAGTAATAGCTATATCATAAGTTACTGGACAGTTTTTCTTTTAGGATATGAAGATCAGGCCATATCTTCCTGGAACTTGAAACAATTATCTACCTGAGTCAGAGTAGTTAGGAGTTAAATGCCTTTTGAAGACATATGTGTAATTGAAGTTCTGCTTTTCTCTATTTTGTGATAAAGATTCCCTTCTGTGTTGAAGAATGACTTGTGAATTTGAGGATTTTAGGGACAGATAGGATCCTTGTGTAATCTTGACAGAAATATATCTGTATATCTACAAAATGGAATGGCTTAATTGAATTTTATTTTTATATTCAGTATTAAAATTTAGAGGCTTGGTTTTTTACATAGTTTGGGGGATGGAATATTTAGTACTAAGTAATGGTTTATTCATTATCTGCTGGTTAATGACCTTATCAAGGGTCTAAAGAATATGACCTTATCAAGGGCCTAAAAAGTTATTTAGGAAATGAAAAAGAACTGTTAGATACAAAAAACAAATAGTAACTTTGAAATCAATGTTTATAGCACAGCATATCACATGCCCCTCTTGACTCTGAGTGAATGGAAATATTTTCTATTTATGTCTTATCATAAAAGTTGAATTAAGAATGGAAGGTAAGGGCCGGGCACGGTGGCTCGTGCCTGTAAGCTTCAACCTATGAAGCGGCCAGGGCTAGGGATTGTGGTTCGAGTCCTGCTGGGGGCCCGTAGCGAGACCTAGTTCCCAGCTACCTGTGGTACACCGGGCAACGAGAGCCTGTGGTTCCACAGGCAAAAATAGCAAGACCTAGTCTCAAAAAAAAAAAAAAAAAAAAAAGAATGGAGGGTAAGATAGCAAATATATTTTCACACTCATGCTCATTCCAGCACTATTTATAATATTTAAATGATGGAAGTAAGCAAATTGATGAATGACTAGAAAAACAAATGGTGACATATGTATACACTGAAATATTACATATACTTAAAGAAATCTTACCATATGATGCAACATGAGTGAATCATTCACTCATATGATGCAACATGAATAAATCTTGAGTATGTTCTTTGTGAAATAAGCTAGTCATACATAGACAAATATTGTATGATTCTACTTACATGAGGTATTTAATGCAGTTAGATTGATAAAGAAAGCACTTGATGATTGCATCCAACTGTGGTAAAGGGGAAGTAGATAGGTACTGTTTAATGGCCACATAGTTTTCATTTTACAAAAATAAATTATGAAGATATGTGACATAGCAATATTTTTTGCTCTTTATTTTTTTATTTTAATTTTTTTCTAAATTCTTATAAATTCTTACATAAGTAAATAAGGTAAATGGTTATAGGCATGCCTTCCCTCCTCCACTCCCTAGCCCCTTGTGTTCACTCAGTCTTCACTCTCATTGTTCTTTTTGATTTATGTTGGGTTCATTGGTCCTTTGGTCTCTTTCTGTGGCTGTGTCCATTTGTCGGACGAGGGACTGTGTTCCAGGGCCATGGCACATTGTGCTTGATGGTTTGTAGTCCTTAGCTTTGTATTGAGCAGCCAGTCCATGTTCATTTGGGGTCTATTGGTGTCTTCTAGTTTTTGGCTCCAGTACGATCTCCTTGCCATCTGCTATCACTGCACCTCATTTCTCTGACCTCTGACCTTGGGGACCCTTTCCCCCAGCCAATGTCAGTGAGGAGGTTTCTCGATGAGGGCAGGCATCCACTGGTGGACCTTGCAGGTCATCTCCTCTCCGTTTGCAGATTTGCTGTAGAGCCAATACCCTGACTCTGCAGCCTCCTCTCCCAAGGCTTGGGGAGAGAGCTGTGTTTCCTTGGGTGGCAAGTTTCAGTGGGGTTTTGATTCATCAGCTTCCGGTGAAGCTATAGATGCAAGTCTGATAGGTCTTTACCACAGTTGTTTCTCCATTCCATCATCTACTATCTTTCTCAATGATCCTTGTTCTGTGTCCAACACACGTGTTTGCACAGGCTCTTTTCTGGCTCCTCATCTGCTCTATATCACTGGGTGCAGGTTTATGCTATTAGTCTTCCTGTGAGCTAAGTGGAGTGAGGGTGAAGCAGCAAGGGTGTCATCCTCTCTCCCTCCACCCCCACCCCTGCTATTCCTGGATCAAGGATGGATCCAGTCTTGTCTGTGCACAGGTCAGGTCTGGGGGTCCTGGCCGGCCCCTGTGTCCCCCTTACCCACCAGGTCGACAGCAGAGGGGCCCAGTGGGTGCTGTATAGTTGCTGAGTGGGTGCAGCTGCTGGCCTAGGTTCGCCTGCATCTCCGATCAGGGCAGGCGCAGATCCCACGTGTGACATAGCAATTTTAATGTGCTTAACACTAATGGGCTATACACTCAAAATTATTTATGGTGATGAGTTGATGTTATGCATTCTTTACTAAGAATGAAAAAAGTTATATTGTCGTAAGTTATGGAGTTCTTTCTCTACATGTACAAATACTGTGATAAGCATAAGTTTTCTTCTTGTATCCATATCATATTTTCTAAACAATGGAAAAGAAAACCATATAAAAACCCACCAACTACAACAGTTTTTCTCAAACTTAAAAATTGAAAACCCATCTTAATTAAAATTAAAAAGAAAAATAATTAAAATATGGCACAAATTGAATTTTGTTTTAAAGTTAATCAAATGTGTACATAAGTGAAATATGAATTAACAAATAATATTTAGCTTGTATTTAGAAAACATGACATAAAGATCACCAACAACCATTTTGACAAATGTTATTTATACTAAACAAAAATTATAAATAATACCATTCTCTTATTACTACTGTTTTCTTTATGATGTGAAATCATTTTCCTATAGCATGTTTGTTAGACATTTATTTGGAGAAAATTTCCGCCACTTTCGTATATGTACCCCATGTTCCTACTAACATATGACAATAAAAATAATATAATATCTCAAACATAGTTAAAAACATAAGCTTATAAAATAAAAATATAAGTGTAAACATTAGCATCTAGATATTGCCATAGTACTTAGCAAAAATGCTCAATAGAATTTTATAATAATCAGACCTTATTTGATATATATTTTTATTTTATATATTCTTATATATTGTATATATTGTCACTATAGTGAAAACATAAACTTAAACCCTTTTTAAAAATCTCAAGACACCCTCTGAAAATACAAGGGATCCCAATTTTGGAAACATCTATGTTGTAATACAATGGGAAAAAAATTATAGAGGTATAGGCAAGGTGATATAGGAATATAAGAGGTAGAGATTTATCTGCTAATGGGCATAAAAGAAGGCTTTAAGAGAGAAAGTGTCAATTAACATTTAAATTGGACATTAAATCCCACTTCAAAGGAGCAACCTATAGTCTATTTGGAATTGTAGCTGGAGATAGAAATGGGAAGGTACTGAGGACAAGTTTATGAAGGACTTTGATGTCATACATGAGAATTTTGAACTTTATTTAACAGTAATGCTGTGCCATCAAAAACTATTGATTTCCAGAGAAATGTTGATTATATTTGTGTCTTACAAGTACACAGAAAAAGAAATACATAAGAATGGGCTTTGTACCAAAATACCAATAATAATAATAACTGACACAGGTATTTACAGATAAGTCTGAAAGATTTGTCAAGACTAAAGATAAATTAATTTAAAGGCAATTACTTGGTTTAATGTTCAGGAAATAATTAGATACTTTTTCTTAAGGAGACGTTTGCTTTTACCTAGTTTTTGAAATACCGTAAGTACACCCTCAGACTTTTTTAATTACTTAAACTGGAATTTCAAGTTAAAAGGAATGAAAGGAAAGTTATCTAATATTTGTACATCATTTTCAAGTGAGTGCAGGTCACCGAATTACTGATTTGGGAGAGATGAGGAACACAACCTTTTAAGACTCCCAGTGCTGTGTATTTCCCACTGAGTATGAATCATACTTTCTTCAAGAACAGAGCTGAGAAGATCTATCTTTTTGTGATAAGCCAAAAGAAAAGTGCAGGCATGGGATTTAGGTGGGGTCATAATAAATTGATTTAGGTTACAACTTGAACTGGATAGAAAATAGATGAAAGAAAGATTCTTTCACATAAGCCATCACTTAAAGAGGAGTTGAGGCAGTTATTAAAGAAATGTTGTTAGCCTATTTTCCTGGGTATCCACATATAATTTAAATTATAATTTTGAAAATTGAACACATAAGCTTCCTATTCTTAAACATTGCTCCTCTTTCTGTATTTTCTACATTTTAGTGAAAGGGATGCCCTGTTTCCCATCAACACTCCCTCTTGGTATCTGAAACTATCATTTGCCTTTTTTTCAATTGAGGACTCAAAATCACTCCCTAGCCACAGATGCTAGTGTGAAATAATTAAATACAACCAACAAAGTATATATTTTTCAATGAGAAAAAATTGATATAAATTTCAGTAAAATTGCAGTAAAAAATATTTGAATAAAAAGGAAATTTAAATCAGAGGTCTCTTGAAGTCCAGCTAATGAATCCACATGTTCTGGTAACTGGAACAATGGAGATTAAGTAACCTGATTCCATGGTTCTCCTTTTTCAAAGTGGTCTATTGCTTTGGTTGAATTTACAAAATAATTTTTCAGTTTCAAAGAGAAGGTTGTATTGATATTTGCAGGAAAACAGTGGGAATTATAATTAGATTATAGAAAAGAAATAATGATGATGATGCAACCCCTTTTTTTCAGTATATTTGACTTCTACTTTTCATGTCTTAATATCTTTGGTGATTATTTTTTTCCTATCTTTGTTTCCTTATCTTTATTTGAACTAAATGTTTCCGTAAAAAAACCATCATAGTCTATAATTTGCAGAACTTATTTTCTCCAAAAGGAGAGGTCCTAAGTTTAAATTGTAAGATTTACATCATGCTACAGTCACAAACTAAACCCCAATGTGATGATAGAATCACTTATGCCCTCTTAAAGAAGATATAGCATGAACCATGCCCTAAATCTTTTTTCTAGGGAAAAAAATTCAAACATCAACTAGGAATCTTCACTCTCTCTTGCATTCTCTTCATTGGTTAGATAGATAGATAGATAGATAGATAGATAGATAGATAGATAGATAGATAGATAGATAGATAGATAGATAGATAGATAGATAGATAGATAGATAGATAGATAGATAGAAAGAATATGATGGGTGTATACTTACATATTTTCCACATGCATCATATATTCAGCTGTCTTGTAAATGAATCATTATTTCTGTCTGGATATGCACCCCCTCCATCTTGTACTCCCTTAAAAATTAATCCATCACTCATTTCAGGGCTAGACAGGTGACACGGGTCTATCCTTGTAAAGCTTCAGAATTCTCTAACTACAGTAACTGATTTAGAATCGGTAATTTTGAATAAGAATTTGGCAATTTTTTCAACTACTCTAAGTTCAGTTTGGGGAATTGCAGTCAACCAGCCTCATAACACAAGAGCTGAGAGAGTAAGCAGTAACTCAATATACTGATAACTAAAACAGAGAAAGACACCAGAATGTATTTTGCAGCTTTTCTGTCATATTGTTTTGCAGCAGCCATAGCCCCATTGAGTGGTTAGGTATTTGTTGCTTGTAATTAAAGATAACCTTATTAAAATATGACCAATGATTGATTCAGTTGTTTACTTTAGGTGTTGTACATTTCAAAGGAGCACTTTTTAATTTTTCTAACACTAACAGACTGTGCACTACCTTTCAGTAAAGAAAATGTAATGATGGTACCTGTTTCTTACTTAAGAATAATGTAAAAGCTTTTCTATGAGGATATTTTAGGTCAATCATAAAATAAAAAGTGAAAAGCAACTTGAATTTATGAAACGTAATCTTTTATTGTTTAAATATAATATTTCCTTTTTCCTATGAAATAGAAACATCCTGCCCATAAAGGACTTGGGGGAAAACTAGCTCTACCATTAATTATAAAATCACCTGTTATAAATTAGCCTAAAATAATCTAAGACAGGAATTTTGTAATTGTGGAGGTCAATGTATTAGTTTACCATAAGAAATGAAATAAAAACTTTTCTTAGTTGGTCTCTTAAAATTAAGGATAATGGGAGAATAAAAAGGAAGGAGTAAAATGAATTGAGAAAGAAGGAAGGGAACTACCAACCATTTACTACATTAACTATAGAATCTACTTAAGAAGGATAGAAAACTAATTTTCTACTAATCATATTTCACCATTTTTCTCAATGAATATTTATGAAGTGTTAGCTATGTCCTAGGCATTAAACTAGAAATACAAATATTAATACCAGAAGGTCTACCTTAGAATGTTTCAGTCCAATACAAATTATATTCAATGAATAGCATACATGTATTTCATATTTTATTAGACATTGTGGTGTTACAAAGGGAATTTTACATGTGTAGAATACACATTCTTACAAAGTCACTTAGATGTGTATTAAATGAGTGATTCAAATAATTAATAGGAAAAACTCAGAGAATGAAAGAATCAGATGGATAACTACATGAATTCTAAACAATTTTGTACACTCTAAACCATTTTGTACACTCCAATGAACCACCAGAAATGAATATTTGAAAGAATAATAACACAGAAAACAATCTCTCCACATTGGTTTCTTATTAGACAACTTCCTGTGTTTTATAATGACTTCTTAATTGTAAAATAAAGTTCTGAGTTCTAACAGAAGCACTCTCTTTAGTACTGGTCACTGGAGCTCTCTAAACCTATTTACTTATTTGCAAAAGAATGAAGTCTATTGCACAGGAATTTCAAATGCTCTTCATTTTGGGGGGCATTTAGTTCTATCTGGTCTCATTTTCCTCCTGCCTGGGGACTTCCTGTAGCATTGCTTTAGTGTGGATGCTGGTAATAAGTTATTTCAATATGAGTAGGTCTAGCAGTGTTTTTTTTTTTTTTTTTAAACCTTTGTTTAAAAAAGTATATTTGTTGGCTATAGAATTTTAGGTTGACATTTATTTTTCAGTATAGTAAAAATGTTGTGCCATTGTCCTTTTTGCCTGAATTATTCCCAACAAGAGTTCTTTGGTCCTCAAGATCTGTGTTGTCTATATAGCAGTGAATGTTTCTTTTTCCTCTTTATCACTGGATGTTGTAAATGATATCATAATATACTTTGAGGTAATTACCTTCATGTTACTTGTATTAGGAGCTGTTTGAATTGCTTGAATCTAGGAGCTAATCATTTCTTATCAAATCTGAAAATTTGGGGCAATTATTTCTTCAAGTATTTTTCTGTCCATTTCTTTTTTGGGGAATACCAGTTGCATTTATATTAAACTGCTTTAAAGTTGTGATACAGCTTTTTGGGTTACATTTAGTTTAATTTTTACTTTATATATTTTATGTAGGCCATGCTTTTTTTTTTTCTTGAAGTTCACTAGTCATATCTTCCGCAATAGTTACTCTGCTGTTAGTACCATCCAGTGTGTTTATAATCTCAGACATGTTAATTTTTTGTTGCTATTTTTTCAGCTCTAGATTTTTAATGCAGTTCTATGTGCATGTCTCTAACTTTTGAGATACAATGTATAACTGTTTTAATATCTTCATCTGATAATTCCAAAATCTTTATTAATTTCCACTGATTGCATTTTTTCTGCACTTCATTATGGATCATATTTTATGATTCTTTACATGTCTGTTAATTTCTCATTTGCCATGTTGAATGTAGGATGTTTTTGTATTCCTTGAGTTGTTCTGAAAAGTAGTTCAGTAACCCCAAAACTGTCTAACCTTTGTGGTCATTTTTAAGATTTTTTAAAGCATACTAGAAAAACTATAATCCTGTCAACCTAAGGTTGATTATTCTCTACACCAGAAGCAAACTTTTTTGAGCATTTGCCAAATCACTTGTGAATTTTGAGGTTTTTATAGTTTGCCTATTTGGAAAGTTGTACGTTTTTGTTCCTGTCTGAGTGTTGGGTGTCATTTCCATTTAGCACTGCTGCCCTTGACCATTGATCATTTTTTTGCATGAGACACAAATCAGTTCTTGTCAAGTTTTTGAGTGGTACCTCTAATTCATGGAATTTCCTCTCTGTGTAGTTAGTTCTCTTTACTGCTCTGACGTTCATGCTCTTAGTCTTCCTATACTCTCAGTACATTCTCCTTAAGTGAAGGATATTGTTGAAGTTGGCTTTGTTCCCTTCCTTATGCTGCAGTCTGGAAACACTCTCAAAACAGTAACCTGGAGTAATTATCACCCTCAGCTTGCCTCCTGGAAAGGTTACATTTTATTACCTAGTATCCAATACCTTGAAAACCACTGTTTCATATGTTTTCTCCACTTCAGGGATGTTTTGAGAGGGAAGGTAATACTGGTTTCTATTATTCCATCTTGGCTGAAAGCAGAATTTCACCATGGGTGATTTTAAATCCAAAATATATTTACTCTCAAGTCATAATAGGATGCAATTTCATGTTTCATACTCCCAGGAGAACAGAGTGTATTCCCCCATTCAGGAAATTTGTGTTTGAAGAGGGATATGTCATTGTTTTGATAGATTCTGAAAAATTTTCCAATAGCACACTATTTGGTAACATATATGAGCTTGCTTCTTACCAAGAATAGCACACATTTTGGGAATCTTAGCCAATGCTTTAGTGTTGCTTTGTACAGTGCCCTGCTGATTACTGGCATTATCTGACTTGTGCTCAAGCTTCTCATGTGATTCATGTAAGTCACAAATAAGGAGTATTCATTTTAGTTTCACTTTATTGTGCTAAGTATTCAAAATTATACAAAGAAGGTGCATCATCTCTTGATTCCAGGAGGTGAATTATAGTAGACATTTAAATATATTTTACTGAAGATAATTAAAAAATAAGAAGATAGATGAAAGTTAGCTGGAGACTTATTTTTTAAAATATCAATGAAATATTTTGTACTTATAAATATCTTAGAGTATTAATTTAAATTATAGGACTTAGGTTAAATTTATCAGTTTTCATGCTTTATATCTGTTTTCATATAACAATGTGATATAAACTTAAGGATCATATAAATATAATAGATATTTAAAACATGCATATATCTATAGTTGGCTTACTGTTAGGAACACAAAATTATATATAAATATATAAATTTTGAAGAACAGTTACTTCCACTCATTCACTTCCATATTCTTATATAACATTGCATCATTCTACATGGTCCATAAGTCTTTACGGATATTTAATGTTGACATTTATATGTCTCCAATTTTTCTCTTTTCAATGAATGCTTGACATGTTCTTGTTCACCTATCTTTACAAAGTGTTATGGATATATATATATACATACTCATGGAAGAATACTTCTATGAGTTAGACATTTAGTACACATAAAATACAATTTTACTCTGATGATCTGCAAATAATTGTTCTATGTTCATGTTATAATGTATATAACACCATCATCCCATCATCATCATATTGTTTGCCACTTTGATCTGTCAGTTCCAGTATGCAAATATTTTCTTGAGATATAATCAAGTTGTACAATGTAATCCACTCTAAATTTTTGCTTGTTTTTTATTATTATTAATAAATGTATGAAGATAAGGTGTCAATTACTAATTTAGAGTACTCAACTAAATTGGCAGTCTAAATAATAACCACCCATTATGAATCCATAATTATATGTAATTAGCTTATTACAAAATACATGTACGAATCTTCCGTGTCAATGTCTTAAGAGACCAAATGAGAATATTTACCTTCATAAATAGATTTTCATGCCAATGATGTGTAATAAATACTCAATCACTTCCAGTTTATGTTAATAGCTAATGTCATAAACAGTTCTTTCCATTTTGAGATATTTGGCCTATAAGTAGATGGATCTCAGCTATATAGCCCTTTCCATATTTGTGTCAGGAGAAATGGTCAGAATTAGATAAATTAAAATCATTAATTTGCAAGAAAGTTTATATGAGCAAAATGATCAGTGGTGATATAATAAAAGCAAAGTTTCCAGGCTAGCCTTTTTGAATGTGTGAAAGAAACCAGACCATATTTCTTTTCTTTTTAAGTGGAGAGAACCAGACATTACTGATCATAATGTGGACAAAACATGCCAAGAAGAATCCATAATATTGCTACAGATCCTTCTGGGATTGTTACCCAAGAAGTCTTTTTTATTAGTGTTACTATGTTATCTTAACTATTGTGTGGACAACACCCCCAGGGACTTTTTCTTTATTTGCATCTGTTACTCTGCTTGCTAATCATGAGGGCAACAAATGAAAAGAGATGAGAATAGACCTATTTGCTATCTTCCTTTCAGAATATTACCAACAGTAATAGATAATAATCTGAGGGAGATAGGGTTGTTGGAAATTATTGGATATGATGCAATAATGCTTCCTATGGGCACAGAATGAAATAAACTAACAACCTGCATTTTAGACATTGAGTTTTCCTAGTAATGGTCGATGTGGGTAAATACATCATATTCTTTTAATGAAGATATATTAAACTTTAGCTCTTCTGCCTGATCTATAATACATCGTGAGCACATTTTTTAGCCTTTATAACTGCTACATAAACCTTTGAGCTGCAAAATTAGAATGGAAAACTCAGAAAATCTATACTGTATATGTCAAATCCGTCCTCTCGGAGAGTTTATTTCACTGAGGCTGTGTCAATAAAGATTTGCCTAAAATTTCACATTATTGTTTTTATTCACTGAGTAGGCCAGTTGCTATTTGTCATTATTCTGTCCAAATCTTACTTGATAAGAATTTTAGTGAAGTTTAATCCCAAAATGGAAATATTATGGAACTGTTTTACCACATACCAGGACAGGTATCAGCTTCTCAGTATTTTCTGAGTTTTACAGTTTAATAACCATCTTTATTTAACTGAATGCTAAATACAAGAACATGATTAGTGTTTTCTTTTAAGATGAAGTCACCTGTATTACTTAAAATAAAACTAGTTAGCCAACTTATTAGTCAAAAAATATTTTGCAACCTAATTTTGTGTGCATGCTTTACCCATCATAGTAGAAAATTGTTTGGATGAGGTTATCCTTATTGAAAGACAAGTTTCATACATTTAGTTATCATCGTGATTTTATGTTTCAGTTTACTTAGGACACTGGATAGCAAACACTCCAACTCTCATCTGGTCAGGGGGAGAAAAATCCAGATTTATCAAACTAGCTCACATTCTCTTTACCAATTTGTGATATGAAATCATTTCTGCTTTCTAATATAAATAAATTTAAGACACAAAAATACTTTAACAGACTTCATATTAATTCAGAGACAAATACTATCTAGAATGCCAAGCATTTATCATTACCAGCAAATTTGAAGAAAGAGGAGATTTTAGAGACAGATTTGGGTGAGTTAATTCCACTATGCATATGAAACCAGCTATTCCTTAGTTATTAATTAAGGAATCCTCCACTAGATATTTTTTCCAAAGTTCCCTTTTAACGTCTGATGGCCAAATATTGCATGTAGACACCCATAGAAACATCCATATAAACTTTTCAGACAGTAGTACACTTGGTTTGGAAGAAATCCAACATTTCTTCCTGTGAAGTATTTTCCTTAGGATAATTGCAAACATCATTTCTTTTCTCATCAGTTCTCACTTAGTGTTGAATTTTTATTGAATCCAATTTTCTGCTTCCTGAGATGTATGTTTGGAATTCAGTACTAGGAGAACACTCAGTGTTTCCTAAACACTTCATACTGCATCCTCTCTATGGGCAATCTAGAGTTTCAAAGACTTGGTGCACTTGGTAGTTCAATAACGAATTGAAAATAACCTTGCAAAATACTATCCATGAGTCAATAGAGATTTTGACATGGAATAAAAGTCCTGAGATTATTAAAAATTACCAAAGGACATAAAAATATTTTTTTGTTTATTTATTGTGTGTAAGACTAACTTGAACTCATTTACTGCGGTGGTTTGGTCATTTGTGAATAGAATAAATCTACAATTATGCATCTGTTAAATTACATTGTAGTGATTTTTATTTTGTAAATCATCTGTTTTAGCAGCAATGCCTGAACTAATAGCAGTGTTACTGACTATGCATTTCTTGACTATTTTTATCTATATTTTATTGACATAATACTGCATTATAGCATTAGATAAGTTCCTAGTGTACACGCATCATTATATGTCAACATTTGAATATACTATAGTATGTTTACCACTTAAAGTGCAATTCTGTTCTTTACCTTCAACTGATCCTTTTTACCTGATTTAACTACTTTTTTGCTCCTCCACCAACTGGTCTTATAATCTAAAAGATTCTTTTTGTTTTATTTAGCTCCTTTCTTTGTCTCTTTATATTCCACCTATAATGAAATTATTTGGTGTTTTCCTTTCTCCACCTGGCTTACTCCTCTAAGCATAATACTCTATAAGTTCATTTATATTATTATAGGTGGCATGATATGTATGACAGTTTCTATCATCAGCACCAGTGGGTAAATATTGCCATACATAAGATTAACATCCACCAAATTTGAAAAGAAAATGGAACTTCACATTTATTTATTTAATCAAAATTAAGTTCAATTTTGGAAACTTATGCTTTCTCTTCATAAACAACCTCAATTTCACTTCTGTGGTCAGTGATTCTCTGAAAAATATCAAAAGGAAAGTTGACAGAACATAAGTAAAGTGTTGGATCAGAAAGATTTGCCTTTGGAGGTAGAATTGTGTTAATAAATATTAAGAAAGAGACTGAAAGTTTGGTTCTGTCTTTCAAGAGAAACTCCAGGGAAACCTCACTCAGTATATGGGAGGACTGTTGATTAATTTTAAATTGATCATTGTTCATAGGTTGACAGTATTTATAGTTCTAAAAATTAATCATAAGATGATAGATAACATCAGACTGAGAGTGGTCTGTATATCTATATGAGGAAAATTGATGGAAAAGAGAAAGTTGCTTTGAAAACATTGTGGGGCGAAGGCCTTATATATTATTCATAATATGCACGCCCTGTATACATAGGATGAATTCTTCTTTTTTTTTTTTTTTTTCTTTTTGTTTGAGAGTAATGGAGAAAGCATGTAGAAACATGAACTTCAGACACTTGGAAGATGCTTTGTATTAACCAAGTGCCATTTTGATTTTTCATCCATACCAAGTTCTGTATTCCCTAATTCCCATTTGTGATAAGTAGATATACAAAATAATTTTGACCTACCAAGACATGCCTTTGCAATATGCTGATGTCTCCATGAATATAAAAAGACATTCTCTAGTGGTGTGGTTGCATTAGTTTTAAAATGCTACAACTATCCATTTGAATGCAATTATGAAAAATAAATGAAAGAAATCTACCCTGCTGATATTTATGTAACAACTTCTAGAATAAATCTTCTGATTTACAAATATAGTGGGACCGTAAACTAGTAGCCGGACCACATCATTATTTCACAGAACTTTAGGCAATTGTGATAAGTTTTTTCAAATCAGCATTATTTTGCAAAGTAAAATCAAAGAGAAAGCCAGATGACTTTTTTCCCTAGTATTTTTGAAGAAGAAATAGAGCTACTTAAAAATCAACAAAGGTTACAGTACTTTCAGAAATATTTTTAGAAGTTCATTTTTGGGGAAACTATGATTCCTTTTCCACAATTCATTTTGTTTTTGTTTTTGTTTTTGTTTGTTTGTTTTTTTTTTTTTAGAATCATTTAATATTTTTGAACATTATCTAACATGCCTAGGAAACTCTAAGCAGTGAATTGAAATCCAAAATTTTATTAAAGCTGTGGACCCCAATAACTTTAACTACTCCACAGGTGCTGACAGTTCTTGTCAGAAGAAAACAAAAGCAGAGAAAAAGTGAATATTTTATGCTTATTTTCAGAAATACATCCAGAAAAGGAGTGTGGGGAGTTGGGGAAAGAAACAAATGGAAAGGAGGGGCTCTTTCCAGAGAATTATCATAGTCTAGTTTGTCTATAATTATAAGTATGTGAACCTTCAGACTCTTAAGTATCCCATCTTAGCATTCCTAGGGAGCAGTCATGCAGACATTAGATTCCTTGCCCATTTCTCAAATGCAACTGTATGGGCAGAGGGAAAAGTAACCTCTGCCCCTCTAAAGTGTTTCTCAGATTGACTGAACAAAACAAACTGACATCAAACAGATTAATAAGAGAAAACGAACAGATTTTTTCTGCATTAATGATTTACATGGCTGTAAATTCTACTGTAAACAGGAGATTCTAAGAGTTTTTGGTATTGGAATAATGAAAGGGATGGGGGCTTGAAATATCCAGTAGAGGCAGGAGGTCTTACATGACAAGGAGGTGACTCATATGACAAAACTGGCAGCTTTAGATGTTGGGCCTGCCTTAAGTTGCCCAGTGAAGGTTGCATCTGGATCAATCTATACCATTTTCATTCTTTATTTCCTCTTGAAACTCTGTTACTCAGTTAACCTTAGTTCTGCAGTAGTGTGGTCCTGGGGGAAGAGGAAGTTTCCAGGTTCTTGCCCCCAAGCTAAGAAAGGATGAACTTGGCAGAAAGCTGATGCTAAAAAAGACTGAGAAAGGAAAGTAGTGGAGAGAGAATAAGAAGACTGGAGGAGGCACATGAAGCACAGAGACATCTGGAAAAGGCTTGCTTGCTTCTCAGACTTGGGCTTGTCCCGGGGACATAGGGAACATATAAGAAGACTCTTGAAAGAAACACAGATGTGATTGAGAGATCTATGGGGGAGACTGATAATGCAGTCTTTATCTTGACTTGTATTTTGATTTTCCTCTTTTCCTTCTAGACCTGCATGTCACCTTCTGATCATTTCCTATGGTAACGAACAGACAGTTACTTAGACTTTTGGCAAACTTTTGGCCTCCTCCTGCTTTGGGCCAACCATGTTTAACTGGGCATTTACTCATGAGAGGATGGGTAATTTTGAGTGCTTCATGTGGAAACTATTTCAACTGTATTCTATCGCTTTCTCTATTGCACACTAAATGTCTCCCCACAGCACATCCATTGTATTAAAGTTTTTTTTCTATTGGGGTCTTATGCACTACAGTATTTTTTGTCTTTATGTGGCAGATAGCAGAACATATTTCGATCAGGCAGGTTTGGGGATCAGGGATCCTAGGGTCCCCCTTAGTCTGCCCACCAACAGCTCCACATGCTAAGATGACACTTATTGAAATAATCTGCCTTGGTCATCTTGGAGAAGTCTATCTTTCAACATATTTCTCTTATAGTTTATACTTTAAAAATCTTAATTGCGTGCCAGGTGATCAGTATTTTATCTAATAAAATATACCCTACTGACAGTGCTTTTAAAATTAATGGGTGACATAATTTTTCATTTTCTCTTCTATTAATTTTATAGTTTGCTGTATATATGTCCATATATTCTCTCCTTAATTGGAGTAACATTGATTTATAACATTACATGGGTGTATTGTGGACAGCCTTATAAATCAACATTTGTTTGTACTACTTTATGCTTACCAGCAAATGATGAATTCATTCATTCGCAATCACATGAGTGGATCTAGACAATATTATCATAAGTGAAATAAGTCAGATGAAGGAAGACAAACACCTTATGATTTCACTCATATATAGTAGATAAAGAAACAAGGTAAATGGGTGTAAAAATAAGACCAAAAAAACACACAAAAACCTTAAGCTATGGAAACAGGCTAGTGATCACCAGAAAAGAAGGGAATATGGGAAAATCAGAAAATGAGTCAATTATATGATGATACTTATTCACATTAAAGGGATTTTCTAAAGGCATTGTCTAAACAGAAAGAAATGTATCCAGAAGTACAAAACTCAAATGCAACTTTACCAATAAAGGCTCCTGTATAGGTGTGGCTTTTGTTAATATTTTCAGCTCTCCATAAGCGACACTATGTCATGACCATGAATAGATAACCCTAAAGAGCACAGAAATTGACAGCCCTGGACATTATAGTAATGTGCAGATGTCAGGGGTATACTTTTTGCCTTTTTTCCTTCAAGTTATATATACACTTTTCAAAAATTCTGTTAAAAAGTCAAAGAATTCTATTCCTGAAAAAAAGTATATGCATATATATACATATTTAAGAATAGATTTTTAACCTAAAAACAACTTCTACATGTCTCAATATCCCTATTCTAGGGTTTCTAAAGCAACTGTAGAATTTGTAACCAAAAAAAAAAAAAAAGAAGAAAAGAAAAAGAAAATCAAGATATCTGATATATAAAAGCAATCTGAAATAATACATTTCCTAGAAGTATTCAAGTTCTTCATCTTTCTTTTTACTTAAATAATAGGCAGGAAAAATAATGACTGTCTACTTAAGTTACATGGTTTCTTCTGACTGCTAAGATAATGGAATACATACTTTGGAAATTGAAAACGTATTTGTTAGAGTACTTATTTTATTTGCTTACTATGTATCGTATCTTATTTTGAGCACTTCACAAATACCATTTTGTTGCTTTCTAAAATAACCTTTGAACAACTCATCACAGCAATAAGATAGATACTGCAACAGTTTTTGTTGTTGTTTAGTTTGTTTGTTTTTGAAGAAGTGAGCAAATTGCACAGAGAGGTCAGGGTCAAGCCGCTGATAAGTGCTGGAGCAAGGCTTTAAATGCAAGTAGTCTGAGGAACTGCTTTAAATGAACAGTGTGCACTATAATACAAAGCAGTGCTTCTCATGCTTCAGTATGAATAAAAATGGTGTAAGGACCTTATTAAAACACAGATTCTCCCAAAATCCAGATTGATAGGTCTTGCTGGCCTTGAGGATGATCAGTTCTCATTGAAACTGAAGCCCAGCAGTACAAGCCATCGGGCAAAACCCAGACTTTCCTGCTGCTTACCGGCACAGTGGGAGCCAGTGAGCGATAAGGAAATTTCCTGCCACTGCCCAATTTGCTGCCTGTGGGTATGATACAGGGAAGTGACGCAGTTGAAAAATTGTATGGGTGCCAAAATGCCCTGGTGGCCGGGATCTGAGTAAAAGACCGGTGAGAAGGAGTGAGATGAGTCAAAGGACAGATAAAAAGACAGCCAGGGGACAGGATAAAAGAGAGACTATAATGACAGACTGATAGAACAGGCCCACGTGGCCTGGCCAGGGGAAGCCCCCTCCCCTGGAAGAGTGAGCTGGTGGTGGCAAGTTGCCATAGTGGGAAAAGTGGCCGACAGAGAAGTCGCTGGTGTGGAGTTGGGCGTCAGAATGGCACACGGGGGGTGCCCAGGGGCTGCTGAGGGCAGGCCTGGTGGCTTTGGCCAGATGAGGCTGAAGGCGGGCCTGGTAAAGAAAGTGTGTGAAGTTGCAGCAAGGTGTCATGGAAGCAAGCTGCAAAGCGGGTACCTGGGAAAGTCAGGGATTTGGAAAGATGATTTTGCATTAGCATTTGCTGGAAGAGTCTTGGAGAAGCCAGGGTTGGGAATGCTGGAGAAAGAAGAAGCAAAGAGAAGGAAGAAAAGAAATACTGGACTTTGCAGGGTGCCTTGGACAGGTGTTTCAGACCTTCGAACTAAACGGTGCTTGGGGTAAAATAGCTGGCTACTTGTGGCAGTGAGGACTTTTCATTTTTCTGGCTAATTTTCCTTGTAAATTAAATCCTGTTGTTTAAATTGCATTGTGACTCTGACAACTGCTGTGTGCACGGGTGATACGAATCTGGTAGGAAGTTGAATGGTGGAAATCACATTTTAAAAATGCCACTTTTACCCTGTGGCTTGTTGGTTAGAGGTTTCTGCCCCTTTTTGATCTGACTCAGGTATCCCCTTGCCCCAGTGTGGCTGGATTTGCAGAGCAGGAGTTTCCCCACTGGCTTCCCAGAGTTCTGCCTCTACATTGGACCCAGGCTGTCCTGCAGCATCCGGGATAGCTACATGGAGGCCCACCTCAGTGGACTGAGCTTGATGGTGCTCATGATTCTAGCCAGGCTTGAGCATAGGACCATCCCAACCCCCTTGCTAGTTCCCTACCCCAGAATCTACATGTGGACAGTTTAAATTGCAGTGACTGGAAGGTATTTTACCAACTGCAACCAGTGGTGCCACTAGGGTTCAAGCTACAGGCAGAGGCTGGCAGTGGTAGTGGATGGCAGTGGCTTCCCTGTCATCCTGACCCAGGAGATGCAGATGCAACCTTACTCCAGCTGCAGACATAAGGTTGCCATATGCAGAAATAGACTCTAGGGTAGGAGGCAGCAGAGAGCTGCCCAGATGTGGTTATGGGATGCAGGGCTGAGCATGTTGCTTCAGTGAGCTAGCTCCAGCACTGTGTTTCCCTGCAGCTGCAGGTACAAGAGAGGCCTGTGGAGTCCCAGGTCAGCATGGCAGCCTTCTGCAGAGACCTGCAGCAGCTGGGATCCAGGTTTCAGTGCTCTTGCAGGTGCCCCACCCTCTATAACAACCCCAGTGAAGGGCTCCTGGGTGTAGTGTTCCTCTGGCCTTAGCGAGGATGACTCTGTGGCTTCTCAGTGCCCACCAGTGCATGAGACTTCCCTGAAGTCAGGGTAGACCAGATCCAGTCAGGTACTGAGTTTTCTTTTTTTATATTTCGTGTCTCGTTCATAGAATGGACCAGTTAGGTGTGAGCAAAATGAGCCAATCATGTTCAACCAACTCATTAGTTAATTGTTTAAAGTGAAAATCAAGAATGTACTGATTGATCCTAAATGGTACAATCAATCACTTAGATTTGTAAGTAGTCCAATAAGATAGGTAGGGTGGGGATTCTGAAAGAGGATTTAGGATAGGGCAGGGACCAGCTTCAAAGCTCTGTTTCTGGCCTCCCAAGAAGAAAGAAGAAGGAAAAAGACCCAACAGTCAACCCCTCAAGAAAGAGAGCAAACTTGGAGGAAAGAACCTGAAGATTTCACAGAGACTGGTTATCAACACTTGCCTCCAATCCTACCTCTGCCATTGCCTGAAATGAGCACCAAAGATGTTAGATCTGGTGTCTTTAACAGATATTTGCTGTTGGTGGAGGTCAACAGCTCACAAAGACCTGTTAATAGTAACTGCTCTGTAAAACCTTGTCATAACCAAGGGTGACTAGCAAGGTGATCGGTGATACTGGCCAGTGCTGTGCAGTACTGTTGACAGGTAACCAGCATCTATGGCTGTGTCACCCCTGAATTCTGTCTGCCACTTCTGATCATCTGGCACTGCTTTCTGGAGCTGTTGCCTCCACTGCTATTCATTTCACAAATCTCCAGCCTGACCTCAGACTGCTGCTGTGGGCTGCTAGATTCACCTCTCAGCAATGCCACCTGTGACCACCTCTGCTATACCAACTCACCAACTGTGAACTGGAGCCTGACTATTTTCTAGGGTTGTACATGTTTCAGTCCCTCTGACAGCACAGTGCCATTTTGAACAAGTAGCCTTTTGTGTATAATATTTGGACACCATGGATATTCTCTGGGGTGAGAGAGTTGGTCAGTTATGCCTTTAGAAACTTTATTTCCCTTGTTTCCCTATATGTTAAATAACTACATTGTTGCTGTTCCCAGAGCTATCTTGCAGTTTTGTGCATGGGTGAGAACCCATAGACATGTCCTTTAGCGTGGCACTGTCCTTTGACCTGCTATAGTGCCCCCACAGTAGTTTCCTAACAAGTTGCCCACTTGCAGACTACATTTAGGATAACGCTAACCTAGAGAAATACACACATAAATGAGATAGTGCTAGCTTGCAAGTAGGTTTACAACTATCTAACTTCAAATGCTTGATAAGACTTTGGCAATAGCTACAAAACCAATCATATCCACCATTATAAATTCCATCTTATTGTGAGACACTAGTCTCTAGTTGTCTAATTCCTGATAGTGTTCTTCCAGAGTTTCTATTCAAGTCTCAGGTATATCTAAATAAATGTTTTCTGGGGCAGGTTTGCTCCAGTGCTCGTGATAAGGTTTTCACAGCAGATGCATCTGTTGCTAAGAACTTGATTTTCCTGAACATGGTGACCCTCCTTCAGAGGTACTCCTTGTTGTTCTTGGTTGTTTTCTCTATATTCCATAAATTAGTGACATCAATTAATAATTGTCTTTTGCCTTCTGCCTTACTTCTTAGCATAATCCCCTCCAGTTCCATACATGATGCCACAGATGGCAAGAGTTCATATTTTTTATAGCTGAGCAGTATTCTATTATTCTATTATTGTATGACTGTATACATATATATGTATATGCATGTGTACATATATAGATATACAGATAGATAGATAGATAGATAGATAGATAGATAGATAGATAGAGATATATACATACCACCAATATATACTACATCTCCCTAACCAAAATATTGATAGGAATTTGTGTTGCTTCCATAACTTACTTTTGAAATAGCTCTGCACTTAACATAGGAATACATGTGTCCCTTCAAATGAATGATTTTGTATTTGGGGGATAAATACTTAGGAGTAGATTGCTATTCAACTCCTCTAAACACTGCAAACTTGTCAGATTTCTTGCTGATTTGATACAGATGACCAGCTACAATTATCCTCTTGCAAGAGTAGTTGCTCCAGATACATCTCAGTTGCCTAGATTTTTCTTCAATACTGTTTGAGATCTCAATATCTAATCATTGATTTCAGTTCGTGATTAACTCTTTCCTGATGATCAATGGTAAGTCTTCCTTCCAATATATCACTTCTCACCCTGAGGGGTGTTTTATGACCCTTTGACCTTAACATTATGATTTTAAAATACTTTTAAATTCAGCTCCACTAACCTGAATTACTTAGCAATGTCAACAATCTTCAGAACTTTCTGGCAATTTCCTGTGATTTCATTTCCCTTGTCCTTAGGATTCATCAATTAGTTTGAGAAATAGAAATTAAAGGAAAAACAAGACCTCTCTGAAGTAAAGATAGTAAGTTCTTGAATATAAAAAGAAAAAAAATACAAAAATATACATAATTGGTTGATCTCATTTGATATTTTTGAAAACAACACAGGTAGATATTATTGCTTAATATAGTGTTTAAAATTACATTTTAAATCTCTGTGGCAATAAGTCTACTCAAAATACTAATTTACAGATTCTATTCCAGGGAGAGTTTGTTTATTGTATCTGTTTTCTTTCTGATATATAACTATAATAATAAGTCATGCATTATATTAAATTATTAAAATATCATAGTGCCTTGATACCTGTTCCTGGAGCATTCAAGAGACCTCTGCTGATATCTTTTTCACTCACTTAACAATAGCATAAAGCTATAAATAGCATTTTCTTCTGACAAATTAAAAAATCTCATATCGTTTATTTTAAAGTTATATAATCAATGATGTTTAGAGGAGGTGTTTTTAAAGTTGGTGTAACACTGAAAAATACAGATATACACAAAAGTAGAACAAGTCCACCACCAATCCAAAGAAAATATGGTCTTAGAAGATACTTGTGTGTTCTACTAACACATATATTCTATCTCAACTGCTTTCTCCTAAAATTTTCACAATATATTATTTTTCTGTTACCTAATAAAAATACTCAATGGTTCTATGTTGTTTTGTATTTGGAGTAAACTGTCCATGTTTGCTCCACTAAAATCCCTAGTTTTCATTCTCTAGATTTGGTTCTTGACCTTGGTAATGAATATAGGTTAAACAATTTGATTCGCATCTAATGAAAATAGTTACTAAAATATCATCAGAATAACCTATTTCTCTATTTTGCAGGAATTTGTTTTAGAATTACTATAGAAGCAGAGTGGAGTATGCTTAAGAATTCTATTTAGCCTCATTAGAAAAAATTTAGAGCACACCTGAGGGCTACCCAGGGTCCCCAACTGTTAAGGGGTGCACATGCTAAAAGGAATTTAGCCATTTGCATTCATAAAATAGAAGAAAGCATTCTCTTATTGTGATATATTTTTAATAGAGTTGGTATAATTAGGTAAGATAAAAGAGGAGGGGGTGGTTTTAAATAATAATTTTCCAATAAAACTCCCCAAAGTGTTCATCCCCTTATGGCTAAATGCCAACCCAAAGAGTCTTAATCCAAAGTGAGGCTACTGAGGCCTGAATGCTTGCCATGATTTTAAGATACCTTCTGGTGGAGAACCACAAAACCACATAAAAGAGATTAGGCATGTCCCAGAGAGCTGGAACTGAGGAGAGAGTCAAAATCAAAATTTACCACATAATCCACAATGAACTTAAGATAGCAGCTGCCATTATACCTGTCAGTTACCAAATGCATCCAAGGTAGTTAAATCTAAGTGGGGCCTGGGAAAATAACACCCATTTCTCCCTTCACAGAAATATATCTGTTACAAAACATATTATCCCTTTACTCAGTTGCCATTAATATTTACTTTTAAAGTCTTGAATCATCTGTTTATCCATCCACTCAAATAGCAAATACTGAGTGTATATTTTTCTTAACTAGTTTCTTGTCTATCAATCATAGCCAAGTACTGAGAGGGAAACAGTGACCAAACATTTCTGCTATATTCTGGCTCATTTATCTGTATCTTAAGCATCATCTTTCCCACCCTGCTCTAATCCAAATATAATTCTAAACTGTTTTTTCAATGATTTTGTCATGATGCATGAACACAGGTTCTTGACATACAGCTATCCTCAGTAACAAATGAAAATGGTATCTGTTTTCAATTAAGGAAAAATTTTGTGAAAAAAAATATAACACTCTTATCGAAGGAAAGTGTAAAGCAAAAATCCTCATGTTGTTCTCTGGAAATCCTGCAAATGTCCAGAGAGGTAATTTAGGAACCTGCTCCTAAATATGTTCTGTGAGGTATTTGCAAAATTATTAATGTGTAACAAGACTTTCTTTTTCCATTGAAAGCTACATTCTGTGCTGTGCTGACTGACTAAACTAACATTTCTTTCTCTTTGCATTTCTCTCCTACCAATGGCTATAGAGGAGGAGAGAAAACCTCATATAAAACAAACTCTATATACAAGTACTAATGGACTCAGTAACATTTAGTATTGGCAAATTGCTGAAAATTTGTCAGGTAATGTGATTTTGTTTTCAATTTATGCCACTGAAAAGTAATGTAATGTCTAATGCCAAGATTAAAAAAAAAAGCTTACACTCCATAAAACTATATTACTGTATATGGGTTTGGCATTTGAGAAGCAAATGAGAGCAAGTTGCCCTTTTCTATATTTCTTAAACAGTGTGTAAAGTTGTTAGATTATACTGTAACATTTTAAGAAATCCTTTGTGCTATAAGAAAATTGCTTTCAAGAGCATGGCAATGTATACCAAATGTAAAGTGTGTGAGTGAGAACTCAAATAGCAGAGTGACAGAGGAAAGGGCTGGACTTGACTGAGTGAAGAAGGACATGAATGCTCCATCATCAATGCCATCCTGAGATTTTCATTTCTTCACCAAGAGGAATAGTTAAATCCCATCTAGAAAAGTAAAAATTCGTAACAAAGAGTTTGTTTAACTTCTTTTAATATCTTTTCATTTTCTTCTAAAATGTTGTAAATGTAAATTCCTCAGACAGAAAAATTAAATGTTATATTTAATTGGCTAGTATGGAACTTTGAGAGATAGGAATCGGTGAATATTGAGAGTTCGTTACATTGGGGTACTTTAGAGAAAACTTTCTCACCTTTCCTCATTGAGAAATACTGGGATAATAAGATCTTCTCTAATTATCTCACAGGGTTGGTATAAGGATCCAAGAGAATGTACGTGAGAATGCTTTTAAAGTAAGATATTAGAGATATGAGTCTCTAAAACCTCATTTCCTTATGTACACAATTGTCTAGACTTAGGGCTCAAGGGATGGTTTTCATGTGTATTGCCTGGCTTGCTAAAATCTAAATCAGAATAAGTCAGGAAATGACGATCAAGCCGCTTGGATGCTAATCCCAACCCTGTTGTAAATTATTGATGCTAGAATGGCCTGGTGGAATTGTTAATGGGCAAATTGATGGGCACTGAGAGATCCCCAAACCTGCATGCTCTAAATGGGTTCTGCCATCTGCTGTATAAAGACAAAGTTTATTCTTAGTGTGAAAGAACTTTAATTGGATAGTGTGCATGAAAAGAGAAGATAGGGTAACAATGTACCACTGAGAGGTACTCATCTCCCATGGGTAAATGCTTAGTTAAACAGAGTTGGCTCAAAGCAGGGCCACTGAGACCTGAAAACTTGCTACAAGTCTAAGGTATCTTCTGCAGCTAAATACAGAAAAGGGGCAGGAAGGGGCAACACAATTCTGGAACAAAAGGAGCAAAATCTAAGTAAAAGTCCACTTAATGGCTAACATTCTTAGCCTCCCCATGGGTCTCTCATCCACACCTCTTCAAAGTGACCAAATATCTTGACTCCATGTATCTCCTTTCATATCTCCCATGTTCCTGTGCAAGAAGCAAACACACTCTTCTTTCACAACTCTGTCTGCTCCCATATGTTTCTTCCTAGTCTTGTCTCCACCTCCTCTCCTAGTTTTCTTCAACTGCCTGCCCAGTTTCCTCCCTGCTCTGTGCCACCCTTCCATTGATGGGGGAGAGAACATGGAACCTCCCCTTTTTAGATATACTGTTATATAATTGTAAATAACTGATGATAATAAATATATGGTTTGACTCAATTCCTCTGGCAAATCTTGAAATGCAGCTCCTATTTTGTTCATTAAATAAAACTCCCTTCTTAGCTTATAAAACCTGAAGATGGCTTTTGGTTTCCATCAATTGTTAGGTAAAAGTGGTAACCTTATCCCATTGATGAAATCTAGACAGCTTATAAATGCGTGGAAGATGATTGAGAACAACTCTCATTTCCTCAGCAATACAAACCTGTGTCAGCTCAGACAGCGTTTTCCTTCCCCCATCAGCCTTTTATACTATCAAACTAATGTGTGATATATCTTTTGATCTTCTACTTTCCCTTTTCTTACAATTTCATGTGGTCTTTTGTTAAGCAGTTTGTTAATGATTGATTTCTAGAATCTCAGAATGTTAACTCAGTTCATTATTCTCTGAACTACATCTAAAACAACTCACTTGAATTTAGCAAGTTTGTTAGATTAACAAATATTCCACTTAAGAAAATATACACTGAAGTTGTGACTTCAAATTTTGTGATAAAAAACTTTGAAAGAGATGCTTTCCTATTCACCTAGTCTCTCATTTTCCTCACAAAAATCTTCTCTCAGATTTATTCTCTCCTATTTACTAGCATTTTTTTTCTATTTCATCAAATAGAAGCAAGATACTTATGTGTTATGTCATTTAAATTCCCACTGTGATTTTTAATACTGTCCATTTTAGTTTATATAAACTTCCTACATTTTGTTTTCTAAGTTGCCTTAACATATAGTTATAGCAATTTATAAACTTTAAGTCCAGTCGTGTATATATATTTAGAGAGCTATGTCTTCCTATATATATAGAGAGAGCTATCTAACATATCATATATATGTTACATATATAGATAATCTATATATAAATATAAATCTATTTCTTATATAGAGATAGATACATAATATATAGAGATAATATGTAGATAGATACATAATATATAGATATATAGATAGATATCTATGTATGTAGAGATATCTATATATGTGTTATATATAGTAAGATATATCTTTCTATATAGATAGCTCTCTATATATAGTCATATATATATATAGAGAGAGATATGGGTATATATCTATAACATATATATATATATATATATATATGTATGTATGTGGAGAGATGCAGCTGATGAAGTAGTTTAGAGTGTTCCATGCCCAGCAGAACCAGTAATTCATTTATGTTCACATTTGAAATATCTGGTTAATTACTGACCCTGATGGTTAGCCCAGATTTTGACTTATCTAAAATTTTGCTACTTAGTAATAGTTCAGTCATGTTATATGTAGATTACATTCTCTTTAGCATCTGAATCCCTTTGAACTTGTTGATTGCTTAATATTTAAAACTACTAAAACTTTTAAATCATGTTTTATATTGTTTCCAATTTAGTGGTATTCTTTATCTCAACATGTCATAACTACTTACTTCAGAAAGCAGATAAATAACTGAGAAAGGTGCCCTTCGCAGCAGCTCCTTCACTCAGTAAGCTTTCTTTCCCTAGTTCTTTTCAACATTCTGTTGGCCTTTTATCTTTTCAAAAGCATTTCTGTAATTTCTTTATTGCTCTTTGACCTACCATTAAAGTAAGCATTTGTTTCTCTGTGTTTCTTTTTGGTTTTTGTGTGAGATGTTTTTCTCACCTTATTCAGCTTTAAAAAACCATACTGAAACCTTTCATTATTCATTTTCTTTGTAGAGTTCAATCATTTGTTCTCATTTGTATGTTTCAACTTATAATGATGCATCGTTAACTTAATTCTTCAGAATCACAGAATATCTTTTTATCTTTGCCTGGTTTTTTAACTATTTGGTGGTGTGGGGGGGGTGTTAAACACTTTTGTCATTTGCCTTTTCAGAATTTCATATTATCCTCTTGCCATGTTTCAATTTCATGCTACACTGAAGTTATGACTCTTCTCAAGTCCCTTTTCTTTTTGTCATTATTTACTTTCCTTTATCTATTCCTGTTCTATTTTCAGCTTTTCATCTTACACCATTCCAAAACTGCATGGACATTTTCACTATTGTACAAATTTTTGCTACATTTTCACCTACTTCTTTGTTCTTGATATGAACTCCATTGCTACTTTACTTGGTACAATTATAATTTAGAATTTTTATGGTATTATACTTAATACTAGTCATAACTTCACTCACTGGTACTTTAATTTCCCACTTATATCTTAAAATCAAATTTTATCTCCCTCTATTTTATTCCTATAGTAATTTACCATTTCATATTCTTTTATATTTTTTCTAAGACTATTTTAAACTCATTTTACTGTCCTAAAATTTCCATTCCATATATATTTAATTTATATCTCTTCTTTTGTTTAACATGAAATACTTAAATCCTCATTTTAATGCTATTTCAAGTCTTTCTATTTTGCTTCTCTATGTCCACAGCAGGAAATTTCTCCACACCCTTTCCTCTTCTGAGACTGGACAAATAAACATGTTGATATCAGAAAGATTAGTAGAAAAAAATCAAAACAAGGACATATATATGGGAGATTTGCATTGTTATAAATCCTATAGTATATCGCACAAATCAAGTGAGTATTTCCTATGCTAACAGGTGTGGAGCATCAAAGAGAGAAGTCTCTATCCAAGAAGATGAAGAGATGATGCTTTCACATGACAGAATCTTGTCACTAGATGTTCTCACTGTTTAAAACCACTGTCTCACTGTCTCTGACTAAAACATTGTTTCTGGAAATATCCCTAAATCTAAGTCACCTTCATTTTTAAAATAATAGTAATGGTCTCTCTTGGTACCTCTATTAATATTTAGCATACTAAGTATATTTGTATTCAGGATATCATGGTAACATGTATTAGGAAAGGCCTTCTCTGGACATCTCAGAAAAAGCCTGTCTGAGACTTTGGGGAGACCCATCCTACAATTCCACCCATTGCTGTCTTTAAAATGAAGTAAGACACTCTCAGTAAAATTATTATTTCAGATTTGAATCTACCTGA
The DNA here is from genome assembly GCA_004024945.1 of Uropsilus gracilis. Classification (NCBI taxonomy): domain Eukaryota; kingdom Metazoa; phylum Chordata; class Mammalia; order Eulipotyphla; family Talpidae; genus Uropsilus; species Uropsilus gracilis. Next base: position 8,856 of record PVHY01000754.1, on the reverse strand, counting down.
ATCTTTTATACCTACAATATAGAATAATTCATACTAACTTGTACACTGCTAACATCATCAAAAATGTTTCCACAAAACAGTACCTTCCAGTGAATGTTTTTTTTATTTATATATATTTTATATGAATGTTTTATTACACTTTATAGGTATGCTCTAGTCCCTTTAACTAATAGCAAGATTAATTCTGGTAATCATGTGGCTTTCTTGTAATATATTACAGAGCAAATGTTTGCTCTGTAAGAAAGTTCAAGAAGAACTTCTTTAGCAGTATCAATAGATTCTTTCCTTATGAGTATTTTTAATTAATTAGTCACCCATAAATATTTTAATGGGAAGGGACTTTTAATAAAACTTTAAGGTAATAATGTTTTTTGTTTGTTTGTTTGTTTTTTCAAAAAAATCTCATTGAGTGCCTATTTCATTTTGGGTCTGTGATGTCATTTATGGAAGAGATGTCAAAGCAGACACATGCAGGTGGTTCTACATCTGTATTCTAAATCTTAGGTGTTTTCCTCTTTGAGTACATTTTTTCTTATGTTCTCTAAGTACTGTTTATAAGATTCCTTTGCTTTCATTTATAATTATGACATCTAAATATCCCTAACTAGTATTTTTTTGGTTTTGCCTACTTTCGAATTTTCCAAAAAGAAAAAAAAAAAAGATGTAACTTGTATCTATTGCATAACTTACTTCTTAGAGTTTTATATTAAAGATTTCCTCATGCCTGTTATGTAGTGATAATTTTATCTTCACCATTATATATTATTCCACTTGATGGAAATACATCTACTTCTGGACAACTTTAAGAGTGTCTTTATTCTCAGTTCCTAAGTTCTTGCTCAAAGATGGGCATGCCTTTAAGATTTAAGATTTTAAAGATTTTTTCTTTATCTTTCAAATATTATACTTTAAAGTCATTTCCGTTTCTGAGAACACCTCTCTCTCTCTTGCATCTCACCAACACTGTGATTTAGTATAATTTGAAATTGTTTTTCATGTTAAAAACCAAAACTGTTCTCTTAAAAATTAGTTGATTATAACATAGATGAAATTTCCCACAAGAAAATGTTGCATTTGGCCATGAAAATAAGATTATAAGTTTGTTCCATAAATTTTGACTTTGTGAAATATGATTTACAATTGACCAGTGAATCGATAGTATCTTGGATGGAATTGTCAAAAGAAGAATATCAGATCTTAAATGTTTACAAGAATGAAATTGTTTCTACAAATTCATTTTTTCCACATTTTAAAAGGTTGCATGTTTTTTCTTGTAATGTCTTTCTTTTTTTTTAATTCATTTTATTGATTTGTCACAATTGTGAATTAATTGATCCCTCCTCCCTCCATATCCCCCCTCTGTATCCCCCTTCCTCCTCCCTCCATATCTCCCCTCTGTATCCCCCCTTCAGTCACTCCTCCCATTTTTCTGCAAATTGTTGTTTGGTTAAGTTGATGTTTACTTGTTGGTTGTTTGGCCTGTTGTTCTCTTCTGATATGTGGTAAGTGTGTGTGTAGTTTTTTGTTGTTGTTGTTGTTGTTTTTATTTATTTATTTTTTTTACCCCGGGGCTTTCCCACTTCACTAACATTTGTTAACTATCTTGATCTTTTGCACTCTTCACCTCCCCTGCCTTCTTCCTCTCCGTCCTCTCTCGCTCCATGGTTCAGTCCCATTGGTTGTTTTCATTTTTTATTTGTTTGTTTGATTTTCCCTATATCCCTCATATAAGTGAGACCATCCTGTACTTCTCTTTTTCTTTTTGGCTTATTTCTGCTAATATGAGTCTTTCTAGTTCCATCCAGGTTGCTGCAAATGACATGTGTTTGTCCTCCTTGATGGATGC